>BQKN01056307.1:0-44883 GCA_022839385.1 Asparagus kiusianus
TCACTCACACTAATCCTAAACCAAATCTCTTAACTCGCGCACAAATTTTCCCTCTCAATATGCTCTGTACAATCTAAAATCTCTATTAAAAAACCCTAGAAAATCGTGTTTCAATTTATATCAAAACACAAACCCAATGCGAACAGGAAATCAAACTCAGGCCCAACCAGACTCGCGGTCCACCGTAGAGACACGTGCGGTCGACCGGACAGAACGACGGAGACTGAAAAACATTACAGGTTTGGCTTGTCGACCGCCACACCAATTGTGGTCGATCGCGAAAAGTCCAGAGACTTTTCCAGCTTGCGTGCACGTTTGCGGTCGACCGCCACATCACTCGCAGTTGACCGCTGGAAGTGCAAACCTGTTTTCTACCGTTTTTCCTGTATTCTCTTCAATTCTTCACCTTGGTGAAGTTTTTCCAAAACTGAGCCGACACCAAATAAAGAGCATTAATGCGTCGTCTCTCCAAAATCGGTTGCACTAATATGGTTGCCTACGTACCCCCTCTTCCAAGTGATCAAGCCACCCGTAGTTCATCCAAATGGCCGTCAATAACCTCAACAATTACGAATGTGCAACAAGTTTTGACAATGATCAAACTTATTGCTTCGAACCATCTTAGTGAGCATATCCGTCGGATTATCCTTCGTGTGGACCTTCACAATCTTAGCCTCAGAAAGAGCCCGATCCACTTCTGGTCCTATGTCGTCGTATTGTAGCATGGAAAGGAATTCTAGTTCATATTCCAGAATGATGATGCCCTCGCGACAATTCTCGGTCCATAATGCATTCCCCTGGTTCCTAATCTTGACGACACATTCCAGCAGATGGGGTTCAAAAACCTTGAAACTCACGTCCCCGAGACTGACGACGTCAATGGTTATTTGCATCCAATGCTCTAGTTGTTCGATAAGCTTCCTCAAAGTGTCCGAGCTTGGGGGTGGAGCAGTTGGATAAGTAAAACAATTCGCATAATCAGTGCGAATGGGACGGTCGACAGCTTCAGAAGACGGCCCTTCGGGCATATCTGATGCTGGATCTGGGGTGGTCGATCCCTGCCCAGCTGCCGTCACTTCAAGACCAGAAGGAGCAGCCTGGAGCATGGTCTCCTCTTTATTCTCAGGAGACGCAGCATGTGCAGACTTTATAGCATCCCCCATCAACTTGGACTTTTTGGAAGTCTTAGCTGTAGTAAGTTTTCGCTTGCGTATTCTCTTGTCATACTTGGCAACCTCATCAGCAGTAAGAGCCTTTTTCCCAGATGACCTCAAAGAGCGAGGCTCGAGAGTGGGTATCTCCTCTGGGATTTCATCAATTACCTTTTCCTCAGAAGACCCAGTAGTTGGTGGTTTCTCTGTGGTTTCTTCAGCCCCAATCATCCTCCGCTCGCACGACAAATAATCCCCAATCCCCGGTAGTCGAGTCCGAGCGGAACCACTTCTAGACTTATAGAACTCTCGAATCTCGTTTATGCAAGATGTGTATACATCGTATTCTGGGATTCGAGAGACTTCATCGAACCAATCCCGGAAGTCCACTACGGCAGAACAACTAGGTGGCAAGCTAGGCAAAGTAAATTGTGCATGAGTCCCTCGGGTGAGGAAGAAATACCAAGCACGAGCCCCTTCATATAAATTCCCAATATGAGCTAATCGCGGGTTAGGGTTACCAACATAAAACTGGTCATACCCGAATTGTCGAGCGAAGCGCGAAGGAATATAGGGCTCAATTATGCATCTCTCGCCTAGTCGAAGGACCAGGTAGCCCACTCTGATGACAAGAAGCCATTGGAAAGTCCCCATGTTTAAAAGCGAGGACCCTTCGAAAACCACATCGCTAAACTTCGGGCCTTCTTCTTCAGCCCCGTCAAAACAAGGGCGACAGCAAAAAAGGTCATAGTTGTTTTCCAGAGACAAGAGTTGCCTGGCCCGGACTATATACACGGTTGTCCACGTAGCCGACTCAAGCCTCTGGATGAAAGGAACAGAAGTTTCATTATCATGCACGATCCCCGTCATCAACGAGGGACAATGCAGCACAAACCAAGCCACTAGATAAGTATAGGGCATTGGTACACGGGGTTGGGAAGTCTTCAAGACTTTCCTCCCAGCAACATTCATCTCCTTGACATCGAGGAGTTCTGAGATCAAATCTCGTAAACCTCTCTGTAGGCAGCCCGTCATCGCAGGGAGAAGACTTAGTGGTCTCCCATGAGCCAAGAGAACGGCTGGGTAGACGACCTCAACCAAAATTGATTCTGTCGGTCTCGACGGCATAACGTACCGTTTCAACCAGAGCATTAAGAAACCAGCGAAGAGTGCCACGTCAGAAATTGGAATGGCGGCTTGGTGATGAAAGCTCTCAAACTCGTTGCCAGCTTCGAATCCATCTTCTAGACACTGATTCTTGTAAGTAGCATTAGGAGCCCTGATGCGGGCTTTAATGCTCCTAACAGAACTAACAGCAAGACGGGTCACCTTCGAATCCTTCTGACCCAAATTCTGAAATAAATAATCTGCCCAAGCAGTGTGCATGAGACCACCCCCACGCATCCCAGCGACCTGAGCGCAGATGTGGAAATGACATATTAACTCCCAAAAAGTGTCATAAATCTCCGGGTGAGCAGTCTTTAAGATGGATAGTTCCTCAGTGGTTGGAACAAACTCTTCATAGGGTAATTGCCCAAAGGATAGTCCCGATACTGCATGCATCTCATGCAAAGCAAATCCCAACTCCCCAACTGGAGTGAAGAAGGTGCAGCTGTCCGGATTATATCTCTCTAGCATAGTAAAGAAGGAGAGATAGTTCTGGGTGATCCCACGTCTCGTGGCCTGTATCGGTACTGTCAGACCGGACTGAGCAAGAGGCCCCTTAAGTTCCTCAAGGACAAAGTCCACCATGCGTGTCCACCAGCCATCTTCTCCAGAGAACACCCACCCTGGAGAACGAAAAGCTTGCACGGGAAATTCACCTCGAGCAGCAATAAACTGACGTATGAACACGTTCGCGGACAGAGGCGCTTCCCGATCAAATTCCTTCTTCTCAAATCTCCCAGGTCTTAGACCCTTGAGTTGCCCGCCAATTTGAACACGAGATGATCGACCTGATCCAAACGATATGTTCTCCTTCTCCTTGACAAGGTCGAAGGCCAGACCCCTGCGACCACCAACAGTCAGAAAGTACGAAAGTGGGTACATCCTCTTCATGCTTGGAAGGAAGAATAAACAATCATCAAGTCTCTGCAACATCCGAGAATCCTCTACATTCCCAACTTGGCCATCAGCTAAGATTTGGTCCCCGAATAATAACGAGGGTTTGACAAACTGATCCAGACCCGCGGGAGTCTCTAGATCCACATCGGTGATCAGAGCTCTAAGAGTGGAACTCCCAGCAAACCTAATCAAGTGTGTCCGTTCCAAGCTAGGGGAAGTGCACAAAGGAATCTCCCTGCGAAGACCAAAAGCTCCCCCTACTTCGGGATCATCGGTATAGCTGAAGTGCCGCTCCGGCAGAAGCGGCACATTGGGAAAAAGCACTGCGAAACAAGAAACTAAACTTAGTGATCAAAAAGAATCGCTAATGAAAAGAATCAGATTGAACACTCTTTGAAATCTGTGCTTCTAAACTGGAACACAAACTTCAAAGTCTGCGTTATTTAATCCGAACGCAGACATCAAAGTTTGCGTTAGTGATCTTGAACGCAGACCTCAAGGTGTGCGTTACCCGTCATAAGCACATACATTAATTCTGCGTTATTGGTTTTAAACACAGACATCAAGATCTGCGTTCTTAAATTTTTTAACATAGACTTCTAATTCTGCGTTAGTTATCTCTAACACAGAATTCCGAAGGCGTGTTATGTAAGATTTACGCAGAGTTCAAACTTGTGTTCAGAGTTCATGATGAACGTAAAGTTCTAACTGTGCGTTCTAACCAAAACGAGTCGTCTTCCTCGTTGACAAGAACCCATCTAGGGTTTTCAAGAAAACTTGTCGAAACAAGTTGTTGTGGCCGCCACTTACCACAGCAACGAGGTCCAAGCAACGGTGGCGGCAATGTTGAAGCGCTCGTGAGAGCGGCAACGCCGCCGGCGTTCTCGGTCGATGAAGCCTCCAAAGCAGCCTTAGCGGCCTTCTTCGAGCCCGAGCTCATTCTCCTAGGCGCCATGGGTGCAGCTGAGCAGAGAAGATGAAGTTCTTCGGTGAATCGGTTGAAACGAAAAAAAAATCTCGTTCTCGGAACTAAGCAAAGCAGAAAGAGTCGAATGACTCTTGATGTGACCTTACAGGCCTATTTATAACAGCCTTCAAGCTGTTAAATCGGTTCGGGACTCTAAGAAAGAATCCCAACCGATTCTGAAACGCAATCTTCTGCGTTAATTGATAAGATCGGTTGGATCTTAACGCAGAGTTCATTTTTGTGTCTAAACCCCCAAACGCTAGGCTTAGACTTGCGTTATAAGAGTTCTTAACTCTGCGTTTCGAACCTTAAACGCAAAGGTTACCCCTGCGTTGTGGTTATTTAAAACAAAGGACACACCTTTGTATTGGCAAAACATGATACTTATTCCTTAAGTTCATGAACTCTTTCAATATGGCATTGTTAAACTTCTGTATTTCCGAAGCAGAGTTTAGATCCTCGTCAGGTTAATATTACACCTCGGACGAATGTCATCCCCCCAGAGCTTGAATTTAGCTTACATCATTGTAACGATAATTCCTCTGTAAAAATCCACTTATCGATTCTCATCAAGTGAACGATAAGTCTCCAAATCATTCAAATCATGATCAATTCACTAACTCACCCCAGCGGAGTAGTGAATATCCAATTTATCGGCTCTCCTTAATAGAGTGATAAAATTCTCAAAATCTTGTTCAAATCACAGGTATCGTAAATCATCACTCCGATGATAAATCACTTAGCAAGTTTTCCCTATGAGACGCTAAATCCCCTAGATGTGTTCAAATAACGTCAATATTCTTCTTGTCACGTTAACACTACACCTCTGACAAAAATCCACTTATCGACTCTCTCTAATAGAGCGATAAGTCCTCAAAATTGCTCCGATCGCAATATTCTTCTTGTCACGTTAACACTACACCTCTGACAAAAATCCACTTATCGACTCTCTCTAATAGAGCGATAAGTCCTCAAAATTGCTCCGATCATAATATTCTTCTTGTCACGTTAACAATACACCTCTGACAAAAATTCACTTATCAACTCTCTCTAATAGAGCGATAAGTCCTCAAAATTGCTCCGATCGCAATATTATTCTTGTCACATTAACACTACACCTCTGACAAAAGTCCACTTATCGACTCTCTCCAATAGAGCGATAAGTCCTCAAAATTGCCCTGATCGCAATTTCTCGTATGTCGTATCAAAATCATACCTTTAATAAAATTAATCTACTGACTCTTTTCAATAGAGCATTAGATTCCCAAATTTCTGTTATGTTAACAAGACACCTCTAACAGTTCTAACTTGTTTGAACCTGTTAATTCTTTCACAAAGGAATAACGAGTGTTCATATACCCATCCCCAACAAGTTAAAATTTTTCTGGAATTATCTTAGATGATAATAAAGGAAATTTTAAAAAATTGGGCCTCTTCCATACAATTTCATCATTGCAAGTCAGAATGCGACACATGCAATAAAGCAAAATCACTCTTTTTATGTTGCTCAAAATGTTAAGGAGTGATACAAAAACCCTGTTCTTATAAAAAAAAAGAACAATACAAGATTAAGCTTCTGCACCAGCAAAAGTGAAAGATGCAAGACGGGATTTAATAGCAGATAGCTTTTCTTCATGAGCAGCCTGCGCCATCACCTCGGCTTTCTTCCTAAGGGCGCTCTCGTCCGGCGCAATCGCATTAGCTTCCTTTTGGATGAGTTCAAGGTCCTGTACCGATGAACGATAGCTGGCGTAAGTCCTCACACTTTCTAGAGTGAGCCTTTTCAAGATCTCTTCCTCTCACGTGAGCTCATCCTCGTGTCGAGCCAACTCCACCTTAAGATGATCAATTTCTACACGAGACGTTTGTATAGCAGCATTAGAAGCATCCACAGCGTGCTGTTTATGAATGCATTGCCCTTGCAAGGATGCAACCTCAAGTTCCTGTTCAGTAATATTTTCCTGAAGAATTTCATACTGACGATTTGCTTCAGCCTTGAGATCATCAAAAATTAACGTGGTCTGGGCAGCAAGATCAGTATGATGTAATTCCTCCAAAGCCCTCAGATCTTTTTCTAATCGAGAAAGAATCTCATAGTAGTGCTGGAACCAACGAGCGTCATCTACATATCGGATACCGCTCAAGAATAGCGTGAGTATTGGTTTGAAAGAATCAAACGAAGCTCGTCCAGCGCCGACTTCTTCAATGGCCACCTTCATCATATCCTCCAAAGGTCGTACAAGAATCTTGAGCATGGAGGGAAGGATTACTGGACTTAGAGATCTCATGGGAGAGGTTGTGGGGGATCCCAAAATCGTAGATCCTGATGCACGAACGGTGGGAGACGATCGTGAAGAAGCCGGAGAAGCCATCGTGATGTCCAGCTGTGAAGGACTAGAAGGAAAGACCATGAGTGCTCCTGTTTGAGCTGAGCCTGGCGCATTCTCCATCTCCACAGATTTGAGGGGAATCGTTAACGAAAGAGGTTCTTCTGGCAAAGAACTTGTCGTCACCGGCATTGATTCAGAGGGAGGAACGTCTGCTGCTTGTGGTTGGGGAGATGATGACGTACCGGCAGTCTCATGAGTTGGAGAACCTACACAAAAGAGCAGTCAGTATAAAAGAAAGAGACACCAGAGAAATCAGTATGTATAATTTCTACCAGTAGGGTAAAAAGGAAGGTAACCGGACGCCTTGTCAGAAGAGGGTGGCGGCGCATCAGCCCAACCTGCTGAATCATTGTCACCATTGCTCTCATCCTCATCAACATCTTCGTGGTGAGAATGAGTCCCATAATCCAATGGTTCCTCATCATCTGCGGCTGATAATCCAGGAGAACTTGCAGCCATATCTGCTTTGGCCATTATACCAGTCGTAGGGCTAGGGATAACAACCCCCGAAGGTGGCAATAATGCGGAAGAAGTAGGAGACTGGCCCTCGTTAAAATTAGCAGCTTCATCTGTTATCGGTTCATCTGTAGGTAGTCTAACTCCTTCAGAGGGAGGCATCATAGGCAATGTCCCTGCAGGTGAAAGAGAAGCACCAGGGGTTTGCTCTGGAAATGGTGAAATATCAAGAGGAGCCTCCATATTCCCAATCAGGGATTCATCTTCACCCTCTTCTTCATCCAAAAGACGGTGAGAGGAAAATTTTTTAGAAAATGTAGCATCCCCAAGACGAGGACCTGTGCGGTCGAGGTGACTTGCAGCAATTGGTTCTTGTTCTTCCCCTCCACCGACAGACTTAAAAGCATCCGCCATCAACTTCTCAGCAGGAGGGTCCACTAGCAGTTTCCTCCGAGTACGCTTCTCATACTGAGCTTCTTCTGCTTCAGTGAGAGCTCTCTTTCCGGTCGCTTTTGTTTTTGGAGTCTCAGCAGCCTTGGGACTCGCTACCGGGGCACTCTCTAGTCCCAATTCCCCCTCTCCTTCCTCAGCTTCATCTTCAAAATGTAAGAACTCGTCGATCCCCTTCAGACGAGATACTCGAGCTCCTTTCCGGGACGCGTACATCTTTCTAATATCCCGTAAACAGGATAAGTTCAGCCTATAATCAGGTATCCTAGAAGCTGTATGATACCAGTTACAGAAAGCTATGGAGAGAAGAGAATTAGGTGTTTTGTGGGGCAATCTGAAGGTAGCCCCAGTGCAACCTGCGGTAGAATAATACCAAGCCCGAGCTCCTTCATATATGTTGCCCGTGACTGAAAGTTGGCTCCTTGGATTTCCAACATATAATTGGTCATACCTAAATTGGCGAGCAAATCGATACGGTTGATACGGCTCGATTATGCATTTATCATTTTTCCTGAGGAGGAGATAACCAGGCCGGATGTTCAATAGCCAATGGAAAACTCCCCTATCTAAGCGGGTAAAACCATTAGGACCAGCGGTATCTTGGAATACCTGCCCATATCCTCCACCATCAAAATCTGGGAAGCAACGGAAGATGTCGTAATTGAGGTCCTTCGACAGGATTTGACGAACCTTCACTACATAAGTGCCTATCCAAGTAGCTTCTTCCAATCTCTGCACGAAGGGGATAAAGCCTTCCTCCGTAGAAGATGGAGCGCTCATCAACTGTGCACAATGGGAGACGTACCAGGCCATCAAGTAAGTATATGGCAAGGGTACCCGAGGGTTGGGAGTCACCAAACTTTTCTTTCCTTCCGAGTCTATCTCCTTCACTTGAATGAACTCGAGACATAACTCCCTCAAACCATGCTGCAAACAACACGTCATGGCCGAAAGAAGATTCACAGGTCTCCCGTGAGCTAAGAGGACAGCCGGATAGGCTACTTCTATCGTCACAGCATCTATTGGTCCGGTGGGAACCACACACCGCTTCAGCCACAACATAAGAAAACCCGCCAATAAAGCCATGTCAAATATGGGCGTGGTTGCCTGATGATGGAAGCTCTCAAATTCAGTTTGTGCGGGGAAGTCATCTTCTATTCCCTCGCTGACGTAGTGAACGGTGGCGTCATTAATTAAGGCCTGGATGGTCTCAGGGGTGCTCGCCTCCCGACGAGACACGTTAGCTATCTTATGAGACAAGTTCTCAAAAAGGTATTCAGCCCAAGATAGCTGTTTTATACCACGGCCACGCGATCCTGTCAGTTGTCTGTGTTGGCCTTCTTATTTTGATGATGTTTAACAAACAATTTATTACTAATGTTGTTTGTCTAGTGTTTGTGCATTCCTATGTTTTGTAGACAAACAACGTAGTTGGAGGATGGATGGAATAGAGCTTCAACGATCATATCCAAAGAAGGTTGGCGGAATGTCGGTGAAGCCTTGCTATTCAAAGTTCAAGATCCAAGTTAAAGCTTCATCCGCGAGATTACCTAGAAGAGCTTATTGAAGATCAAGATCTAGCTTGGGTAATTTAGTTTAGGATTTATATTATGTGTGTTATATACTCTAAGCTCAATTATCTATGCACACACATTTATTGGTTTCTTCGTATATATATATATATAGTCATATATATATATATATATATATAAGTTTTGGTTTCTATGCATATATATAGTTATATATATACATACATATGTTTTGAGTTTTTATGGTTATATATATGAAATTCTATATTTCATATTTTCTATTATGTTTTTAAAAACATTGCATAGAATATGCAATTTTGTGAAAATACTGTCTTATTAGTTTATAGACTTCAATATCAGTTTATACATGTTTTATTAAGTCTATATAATCATTGTGCAAAGTTTCAAAACATGGTTTAGCCAAAATGTCAAAATTCACACATTTATATTTTCGTGTTTTGAACCATTTTGCAAAATGATGATTTTTCACAAATGGGAAATGCAATTTGGAAAATTCCTTTTGTAACATGTTAGTTTTCATGTTTATATACATTTCCCAAAGTTTCACAATTTTTAGACTTCATTTGTTATTTTTAACAAATTTCCAAAAGTCAAAAAATATGTCTTAAAACCTGTTTTTCAGCTATGTCAGATTTCGGTCGACCGACCCGGTCGACCGCTCGTTTTGATTTTCCAACAGTCTGCGACAGAGAGCTATCGGTCGACTGGATCGGTCGACCGAAAGTTCCATCGGTCGACCGACGAGATTTCCGGTCGACCCACGATTGTCCAGAGCTGCTTCTTCGTTTTTTGCTCTTCATCGGTCGACCGACGATATTTTCGGTCGACCGACAATATAGCCGTTGTGTTTTAACGACTCTTTCTCTGAGCTGTTTGCTGGGGTTTTTGGTCATTTCGTTTTGGGGTTTTTTTGCTGAGATTCTTAGAGGGTATAAATACCCCATTGCTGATGTCTTTTCAAGTTAATGAAGAGAATATTTTAAAATAGTTTAACAAGGGTTTTAGTGTTTGTTTAAGTTTGTTTAAAGTGTGTTTATAAGCTTTTAAGCAATTGAGTGTTTCGGTTTTGTGATTCAATTCAACAAGAGCTTGAGGAGATCATCTATTGGTGTTTGGGCATCCAACTCTTCTCCCTCCACTCTTGATATATTGAGAAGTTTTCTAAACTCTATTTCTAGCTCTTTTATATATTTGATTATCATTGTTATTAAGCTAGAACTACATTGAGTTTAGTTTTGATTTATATCTCTTTGTTTACACACACAACCATTGAGCTTATTGTATTTTTCATACATTGTATAATTTGGGTTGTGGGGTTTGTGTGACATAGAGAGTGAGCTTAATTGAGTTCTCACCTTGTTTAGAGAACAATCATTTGATTTATATTGTGCTTATTGTGAGATCACTTTGTAATACACTTGTACACCGAGTGAGAAGTGTGTGGTGAGAGTCGGGGATCGTCCCAAGAGGAGTGGCGTCGGTTGACGTGCCTAGGGAGAGGTTGTAACCGAGCACTTGAGGGAGATACGGCTAGGTCCAACACTTAGTGGGTGTAGAGTGTGATTGCAAGAGTGTGAGTTGTAGAGTTTTCGGTTAGCTAGAAAACCGAGTGTGTAGAAGAAGTTCCGGCTTCCAAACCGGATTGTGATAGTGGATTTCTCCCCGGGAGAGGGGAGCGGAGACGTAGGACGGAAGGTCCGAACTTCGTGATCATATCTTGTGTTTGAGTGTGCTTTGGCGTTTATTCATACTTGTGTTTATATTTCTTATCGCCATTGTCATTAGCTCATTATTTATATGATCCACTATCTAGTTTATATTGTTTACCCTTGTGTTGGTTTCATATCCTTACATACATCATATTATATATCTCCTTGGTAGGATATATCATCTTGTGCTAGTTTATATATCCTTGCATATATATATTTCATCATATAGGATATATCACTTTGTGTATATTGCATATTCTTGCTCATAAGTAGTTATATATCATCTTGCAAGAATATATTTGTTAATTAATTTTAATTGGCATTTTAATCGGATTAGATTAGCATAAGACCCTAATCACCCCCCCTCTAGGGTCTAACAGTCTGCAGATTTGAAAATGACACATCACCTCCCATAGAGTGTCATATATATCGGGGTTCGTCTCCTTCAAAATCCTCAGCTCATTGGATCCAGGGATAAATTCTTCATAGGGTAAATCTCCAAAAGGGAGACCCGAGACGTCAAACATTTCATGTAAGGCAAACCCTAATTCTCCCGCCGGCGTAAAAAATGTGCAAGTCTCCGGATTGTACCCCTCTAGAATGGCGAACAAATTATAGTGGCTAAAAGCAATACCACATTTGGTAGCCTTGATAGGGCAAGCAAGTCCAGATTGAGCTAATGGCCCCTCTAATTCTGCTAACACGAATTCTGTCATTCGTGCCCACCATCCTGTCTTAGTAGAATGTACCCATCCAGGAGTTCTAAATACTGAAGAGGGGAATTCTCCTTTTGCGGTCATAAATCTTCGTATGAAGGTGTTGGCCGCACTAGCCGTTTCTCCTAAGGGATATCCCCGTGAGAATAAGTAGGGTTCCAAGGCTGACACTTATCGATTATAACCGACGGTATGTACGCCTTTGTAAGTCACAACTCCGACCGCTACCCCATCCTGCTCTCTCACCAAGTCCCAATTCATGTGGCGAGGGACTAAAGCACATTGGTAATAGGAGATGGGAAACATCCTGTGCATATCAGGGAGGAAGAAGCGACGATCTCCGATTTGCCTTAGCCATTTATAATGGCCACCATGCACAATCTCTTTCATGATGTTGACACGATCCCCAAATAAAAAAGCTAGCTTTGTGAGCTTCTTGCGAGATTCGGTTTCAAACTTAGCATCCGTAACTAGGACCCTAAGTACAGCCGGACTTGGATTCGAAATCAGGGTGACACGATCCTTGTCGGAATCCTAAAATACTGGGAGTTCTTCACGTAGATTGAACTGCATATTCAAATCCACGCCGCCCTCACGCCCAAAGTGATGACGAAGATTAAGAGGTTCACGGGTGTAAGGCACTGCAAACGAGAAAAGTACTCAATTAGTACTTAATCAATCAACAGAGAAGGCAAACGAAGGAAACTTTGATCAAATCTCTAAAAAAAAAAGAGAGTAAGCCTTTAAACACGTAGCTTAAAACTGGCGTTCAAAAGTTTATTAACGCAGAGGTCGAACCCTACGTCAAGCCTTCAAACGCAGCTTAAAACTGGCGTTCAAAAATTTATTAACGCAGAGGTCGAACCCTGCGTCAAGCCTTCAAACGCACAGTTCAAAACTAGCGTTCAAAAGTTTTTTAACGCAGAGGTCGAACCCTACGTCAAGCCTTCAAACGCACAGTTCAAAACTGGCGTTCAAAAGTTTATTAACGCAGAGGTCGAACCCTGCGTCAAGCCTTCAAACGTACAGTTCAAAACTAGCGTTCAAAAGTTTATTAACGCAGAGGTAGAGCTCTGTGTCAAGCTTCCAAATGCACAGTTCAGATCTGGCGTTAAAAATTTGTTAACGCAGAGGTCAAGCCCCAACGTTTCAAATTCAAAACGCAAAGTCCCAACTCTGCGTTACAGTATCAAAACGAGTCATCTTCCTCGTTGACAAGAACCCATCTAGGGTTTTTAGAGAACTCGCCGAAGCAAGTTTGGTGGCCATGGGGTTCGACACTTACCACCGACGAGGGAAGCCTGTGGCGGCGGCGCTGCGGCAGCGGTCGACCTTAGACGAGAAGCAGTCCTTTTCTTTGAACCCATTGAGGAGGAGAATCGGAGAAGATGAACAAGGTCACCGGTGTTTAAAAACGAAGAGCCTTCGTTAAAAAATCTTTTAAAAAAGAAGAGGTAAAAAGTCGAATGACTTTTGATTTGACCCTCAGCGGTCTATTTATAGACAGCTGTGAGCTATCAAATCGGGGCGAGATTCTAGGCCCAGAATCCCGCCAGACGCGGCCTTTGCGTCAGAGTCGCTTGAACTTCTGAACGCAGAGTTCAACTCTGCGTTTTTAATGCCTCAACACAGAAAATCCACTTCTGCGTCTGTGTTGATTGAGCTTCTGAACGCAGAATTCGACTCTGCGGCACAAAAAATCCACCTGTGCGTTCTAACTCAACCAAACGAATTCCTCGATGTTCAAAGCTATGGCATAGGTTCAAATAAATTGGAAGAGATTGATGCCAGCTATCAAGGTGGTCCAAGTCAAGAAGAAACAGACGACTCCACTGTGGAGTCTATCAGATGGGTGCAGACAGATTACAATCAGCAACGTTAAAACTATCAGATTCAATTTGGAGCACATCTCATTCTTCATTATCATCAAGGCTCAAAAGCTGTTTTGTTTGGTTCGAAGAAACAGAAGTCCAACATTCCAATAACCAAGTTCGCATCGTCTTAAAATCAGACGGAGTGAATGACTAACCAAGTAGATTTTGGGATCCAAAGTATTCCGAAAATTCGTCCTAGTCAACCGCGAACTTTCGAAAACTTTGGAGGGGGTTCTGTAGGCTGTCTAAAAAATCATAATAGATAGCTGATCCCCACGAGGCAATGGTTCCTTCCAATCAAGAAGCAGGATTCATCCGTACAATCAAAACAGAAGAGATTTCTAAATCATTACATCCGCAGCATTATAATCGCTACAAACACGACCTCATATTTGAGATGATTGATCTTGATGGTTGCGACAACAACATGAACAATATTATATTAGCAATTATTAGAGATGCTGATGAGCAGTATAATGATTTCAGAAATAAAAGGTTGGACTTAGTTGATGAGTCGCTTGGTAGAGAGCTGTGGGTAAATATTCACTGATTCCCATCAGGTCACAACAATGGAAGCTACGATCAAATAGCTTCCGTGCCGGAAAACGAGGGTTGCAAAGAGAGGATTTTTCACATGGATCGAGAAGAGTTACGATTCAACGACACTTCCGACAGCTAATGAAAATTCTATTCAGTGGCCTTCACAATCAACAGTGAGAGTTACAATCTGACGACTTTCACATCTTGTGACAAGCAAAGATCAATAAGCAGTAGCCTTTGCAATGTCATAATGAACGCGGTTACAAGTCAATAACCCCTCTTAAACGCAGAGTTCACCTCTACGTTTCTCAAATTCAAAACGCACAGAAAATCTACCTGTGCGTTCTCCACCAGGCACCTAACTCTGTAACGCAGAGTTAAAACACCAAAAACGCATACATAACAAGCGTCCTAAACTCTTGACGCAGAGTTGGATTTTAACCCACAAATGACCTGTGCGTTTCCAATTTCAAAATGCATATGGCCTGTGCATTTCTAACATTTGACAAAGGTTTAACTCTGCGTCTCAGGCCTTAGACACAGAGCTAAGGCCCAGAACGCCAAATTAGGCGTTTGATTTGTTCAAATACAAGCTGAACGGCCTCAAAACCGTTATCCCACGTTCTGAGGGATTTTCGCCCACTTAGGAGCGGATTTAGGGGTTGGTTACACCCCTAATCCCCCTATAAATAACCACCTTACTCAACCAAGAGGGGGTTAATCGGTTCTGAGCAGAAAAACCGCATAGGGTTGACGTGTGCTGGTATCAAAACCACCCAAGGTTAGCGAATCTCAGCAGCTTAACCGCACGGAAGAGGAGATTTCTTGGAAGATCAACAAACTACTTAGTAGTTAGTACATCAAATCAAAGGGGATCTCTTCATCAACAACAAATCAACTTGGCTATTAACCGAATCTTCGGTCTTAACAACTCTGTTACAGAGTTTTTAACTCGCTCTGAGTTCTGAAAACTCATTAAGAGTCCGTGATTAACTTGCAATACAAGTTAATTACATCAATCAGTTATTCGGTTTTCAACAACTCTTTTCAGAGTCTCCAAACTCGTTCTGAGTTTCTTACACTCATTAAGAGTTCTAAACCGAATTCATCAAACAAGTCAATTGTTCCAGTGAGATAGTACGGTCGGATCGTCAACGGAGAGCAATTTCGACGCGAGCATTCGAAGGAGGCACTCCATCGCTACCAAGAAGAACCCAGTTTTAAACAAAGGGGAGAATCAAATTCATTCTCCTCTATTTTGTAATCGGAATTCAAATTGTAATCGATTTTGAGAGAATACAAGTCAAATTTTCTTTCATTGTCTTTTTACATCAAATTTCCAACAAACAATGGGCGAACCTTGTGAGCCTCCTCCACATGGATCTACTGCTGAAGGCTCTCATCGACAGTCCCCGGTTCTTGAGGAACCACATCCCGACAAAGGGATCACTGGTATGTCAACTTTAACTTGTCTTAGCTTTGACTTGTTTCCCTCTGATACTTCTTATTCAGAACAAACTGCAAAAGAAGAGGCCCCGAGACAAGTGGGAGAAAAATCTAAGGAAATTGGGCGAATGCGCAAGTCTAAACGCGTCGCCAAAAAACCAAGGCATAATATTTCTCCGCCCATGACTCCTTTGATAGAGTCACTCAGTGTTCAGACAGATTCGGAGCTTGAGGATGAGATTCCTCTAGCTCGACTCTGCTCTGGACTGCGTTCGGCACCGAGTACTCAAACCGAAGACACTCCTGTTGATCCTGGTAAGATAGGCATATAGTCATTTACCTTTCTAGATTTCTAAGATATTAACGACTTTGTTCGCCGTGCTTAGTTATTTCCACAGATTCCACTACCTTTACCGATGTAGGTATTGAGGCGAGACCAGCTTCTGATGATCCTACTAAAAGTAGGGTGCCTTCAAGTCCGGCTATAGAAGTAGGTGTAGCTGATAATCCGACTGTTGCTCTTGAAGAAGCCGAGGGAAATGAATCTACACCAACTACCATAGCTGAAGCTACAACAACTATGGATACCAGTGTTATGTCTATGAGTTCCATTGCGACGACTGAGACTCGCATCGTACCAAGTACCACAGTCGCTGCTGTTCCTACCACTACTGTAATGGTTGCTACAACTATTGACGCTCTCGCTGTGTGCCATGCGCCGACAGTTTTCACAACAGCTAGAGTTTCTTCTGTCGCTACTCATGCAACAGTGTCCTCTAGTAGCACACACACTTCTCCTCCACTTTCGGTGAGAAATTTCACTGTATCAAAAATATCGGAGAACTTTCTTAGCATTCTGAGAGAATCTTCCGCTTAGGTTTTAGACCATGGAGGGAATTTTGAAGAGGTTAAAGAGGTGTTGGTGCCTTTCTCAGATTTGATGAAGAATTTGACCTCCGACTTTGCAGTATTGCCGTATTGGTTATACCTGACCAAGGTTGAAGATCTTTTCAATCGATGGCAAGATCGTCGGTCTCGATCTCTTTACCCTTTAGCTGAGGAACGGGCCATGCAAACTATGCAGCAAAGGGATGGCTCCTTATTTGAACTTGATCGTCAATTGCTTGAGACCAAGCAACAAATTAAGGAGTTTAAAGAGATTGAGAAGAATTTGTCCCGTGAGTGTAGAAAGGATGCAAACGCCAAACTTCAAAAGCAACGTCAGGTCGACCATCTTCAAGCTCAACTCAAGGCTCTTCAGGCCCAACTGGCAGAGGCTGAAGCAGAGTTGGCGGGCATGACAGACATGAGGCAGACATTGGCTTCAAAACAAATGCAGCATCAGCCCTTGCTTCAAGCTAAAATTGATCGAATGAATCAGTTAGAAAAATCTGTAAATGACATGAGTGTCTATTCCGATGAGGAGCTACTGTAGGCTGTCTAAAAATCACAATAGATAGCTGACCCCCACGAGATTACAGGGCAATGGTTCCTTTAAATCGAGAAACAGAATTCATCCTTACAATCGAAACAGAAGAGATTTCTAAATCATTGCAGCATTATAATCACTACAAACACGACCTCATGTTTGAGATGATTGATCTTGATGGTTACGACAACAACATGACCAATATTATATTAGCAACTATTAGAGATGCTGATGAGCAGTGTAATGATTTCAGAAATAAAAGGTTGGACTTAGTTGGTGAGTTGCTTGGTAGAGAGCTGTGGGCAAATATTCACTAATTCCCATCAAGTTCCAACAATGAAAGCTGCAATCAGATAGCTTTCGCGCCAACGAACGAAGATTGCAGATAGAGGACTTTTCACACAGATCGAGAAGGGTTACAATTCAACGACACTTCCGACAGCTGATGAAAACTCTATTCCGTGGTCTTCACAATCAACAGTGAGAGTTACAATTTGACGACTTTCACACCCCATAACAATTCAAGCGAGGATTACTGAACGACGGTCCTTGCAACGCTCTATAGAAGAGGTTACAGACCAACTAACCCCTTCTAAAATGCGAAAGTCATCCCCGCGTTACAACTCTGGAAATGCAGCCGACCCTCGTGTTTCCAAGCTGCAGCAAGCAAAACGCGAGCGACCCTCGTGTTCATTGATGTTCGGTTAACACCCAACCTCGCGTCTCAATTCTAAGACGCGAGGTTAGGGTCTTGAACGCTAAGGTGGGCGTTTGACTCATTCAAATATGAGTCGAACGGTTTCAGAACCATTTTCCCCCACGATCTGAGGAAATCACGCCCACTTAGGAGCGTATTTAGAGGGTAGTTACAGCCTCTTATCCCCCCTATAAAAACTCAACAAACCCAACGAAGAAAGTGGTTGGATTTTTAGGGATTAGATTCTAAAGATCAAAACCAGAAGAGGTTGAAGATTTTCTGTAGAGGAGTTAGCAGCAGAAGCGAACTCTTTAAAGGAGAGGATTTAGCTCAGATCCAGAAGATCAAATCTGGAAGAATCCTCCAACAACTAAAATTCAGCTTGGTCATTAACCGAATCTTCGGTTCTAACAACTCTATCCACAGAGTTCTAACTCGTTCAGAGTTCTTAAACCCGTCAAAGAGTTATTTATAAAACTTTCCACAGAAGTTCAATCGTTCCCACGAGATAAGAGACGGTCGGATCATCAACGGAGAGCAAATTCGACGCAAGCAATCGAAGGAGGTATTCCATCGCTACTGAGAAGAACCCAGTTTTAAACAAAGGGGAGAACCAAATTCGTTCTCCTTTCTTTTGTAATCAAGTTGTAACCGAGATTAAAGGAATCAAAGTCAAATTTCTTTTCTTCTCTTCATTGCAATTTTCCAACATATAAAAGATGGCGACTCCGCTGGGGACTAGCTTTTCTGATGAAGAAGTGATGGCGCAGTCCGACGTCCACCTCATGGGAGCTACTATTGAAACTCTCGTTGTGGAGTTTGACCAAGAAAAATACGAGGAAGCCCTCTCCTCTGGATCGCTTAGCCCTAAGGCTAGGCGTGATGTTCGCAAGATCTCCAAGGAGATCAAATCTGCTGTTGAAACGCCAAAGAAAGTCCTCTCCTTTGGCCAAAAATCATCGAACAGCCCCTCTGCTTCAGGAGCGGGCTCAGCCTCTACTGAACTCACACAGCGAGTCGAGTATCCCACGTCCGCATCTATACGACGTGCTTCAGGCCATAAATGGCCTATTGAGGAGACGAACACCATAAACGTCGACGAAGTCGCTACTAAGGCTTTGAGACAAGCCAAGAAGAACGCTGCTCGCAGACGGAGGAGATCCATACGACGAGCACACCTGCGTGAAAGCCGAATGTTGGCCTAACGTGAGGATCACGTTTTTGAAACTTTACCCGAACGAAGCGTTCCCAAAATAGAACGCTCGCTTCGCGGCAATGAGCCCGACTACGAGCCTCGGCTAATACAGCTGAAACGCGACCCTCAGTGGTGCGTTGTTCCCTCAAAACGCAGCCCTCAGAAGGAAGCTGCCAAAGATAAACGTGACCCTCAGGTGCGCGTTCAAACAGAACATGACTCGCAAGAGTCTGTTTCACCAACCAAACGTGACCCTCAGGGGCACGTTCAACCCAAACATGACCCTCGGGGGTCTGTTTCATCATTTAAACGAAGGGCTCGGCCTAACGTTTACAAATCCAAACGCGACCCTCGCGTTATTCTTCAAGAATGTGACCCTCGCGTTATTCTTCAAGAACGCGACCCTCGCGTTATTCTTCAAGAACACGATCATCAAGAGGTCCGTCAAGTTCAAAAAAGTCAACGTGGGTTTAAAATCCACGTTCGACAAGAACCAATCTCATCCACCCAAGGGTAGGGGGTTCCATCTCCGCCTCCACACCCAGGGAAAGCTTCCTCCCAAGTTCCTGATCTGCGGGAATTATTATCAAGAGGAAAACCAGCAGTACAAGCAGCTCACTCGTGCCAATGTGAGAGGCTTATCTCGGTAGTCCTTTCAGAATGCCATTGTTGCACATCCGCACCTCGGCAGTCTGTATTCGACAGATTGACAAACGTTATCAGACCTGCCAAACGACAACGCCGATACAAAAAGAAGACGACCGAGACCGAATACCCCGAAGTCACTATAAATGTGATAGGTAGAGGGAAGGCTTCCAATCCTAGTTCTAAAGAATCACAAAGGAGTCATTCCCCGATTGTTCGGGAAAGATGTGAAGAGTTTGAAGGGGTATACCGACACACCTGAACTCGTACAGGAGCTATTTGCACGGTTAACTACCAGAGGTTAGCCAAAGGAATTGTCTCTGATGATGAACATTCGGTGATAGCCGAATCTCAATCTTCCAGTTCTGTTGTGGCTCGAGAAGTCTTCGCTTATACGGCAGAAAATCCTGAAGACCTAGCCAAAAGAGTGGACGAACATCACGTCATACTCCAAGCACAACAGGAGACCCTTCTTCAGATGAAGGACATGTTGGCCCAGCTCCTTGCCGAAAAAGGCCAAAGACCTAAATCTTCCCGGAGAACAACATCGAAGGGAAAACAAAAAGAGACTGAACATTCAGATCGCGAAACTCACAACCTGGAATCCTCCTTTGAAAATGAGAAAGAGACAGAAAGAGAACTGCATCCCCAGTCTACTAAAGTGGAAAAATTGGAGGCTCGATTCAATGCAATCGCTAACAGGAGCGAGCTCCGCGAAGAAGGAGTGGTACGACCTTATCCTGCTGAGTGGGACACAGCTCCCTACCCACCGAAGTTTAAGACCCTAACTCTGCAACCTTTCGATGGTACAGGATCACCAAACCAACACATCTACTACTTCAAGTCGCAGACTGGAGATGTGGTAGCAAATGATGCCATCCTGACCCGCTTGTTCATCGGCACTCTTAAAGGAGTTGCCTTTGAATGGTTCATGAAATTGCCTGCCGGGTCTATCCAGAAATGGGTAGACCTGGAAAGGCTATTCTTGGCCAGGTTCTTCGAAGACGACACAGAGGTCTCGGTCCCAACTCTTCTCGCCACTAAGCAAAGGAAAGGAGAGTCTATCAAGACCTATGTCGAAAGATTCTGCAGCATAGCACTGCGATGCCCTTCAGGTATGACCTAATCAACCTTGGTTGAAACTTGCAGGCATAACTTGCAGACCCAGCTTCTGGCTCAGATGGGAGTAGCAGAATATCGCTCTTGGAGACAACTGGTTTCGTAGGGAGAACAAGCTGAAGAGATTGTTGCTCGAGTAAAGGCTGAGGAAGTGTCGCAACCCAAACCGCAGCAACAACGCAACCAGAACAATGCCCAGCGATCTAAGGGAAAGGAGACTTTGGCAGCCGATGCCAACACACTGGTACCGCCTCCCACTAAGCAAGGCAAAGCACCCAATCAGCAAAGAGCACCCAAGCAGTATTCGTTCAAGGAAGAACATGTAGATACTTTGTTTCAACTACTTTGGAAGAACAACAAACTGTAACTTCCCGAAGTCAGGAAACCGGATGAGGCAGGAAAAGTTGATGATCCTAACTATTGCCGCTATCACAGGTTCCTGGGCCACCCTACCAGAAAATGTTATGTCTTTAAAGACATTTTACAAAATCTGGTAAATGCAAATGTGCTCACCTTGAAGCCCGAGCAGAAGACCGTGTCTACCAACTTAATAGCGGTCCAATTCGGCGACTTCCCGCCAGTAGCAGCTGCAAATGGCGTCATTCCTGTCTATAAGGGAGAGATGCATATGAAAAACACTGACTTGCATGGTCAGAAAGGCAGGGGGTTGGTACCCCTCATCACCTCAAAAGGAGAAATCATGTGGGTCCACCCTGACCTGCTAGGAGATCAACAGTGGACGAATACCCCGTCCAAGAAGAAAGGAGGCAAGGCTAAGTCTTCTAACATGATTAGCCCCTCCATGACTGAGAGTGATGATCACCTCAAACCTCTCACGGATTCAGAAGAAGAGAGGATTGCCCTGGCAGCATCCCAGGAGACAACCATGGCACTCGGTCAGGAAAAGTTTACTTGAGAGACTACAATCAAAATATTCAAGAAGCTGAAGAGCAACCCCAGGACGCTGGGGGTTCTGTGCCGAAGAAGCCGGTTGACAAAGGGAAACAAAAGGACGTCCGGTTCAACAAAAATCTTCACCAGGAACCCGGGGAATCAAGCACTCCTTTTCAATTCAACGTCATGGCACAACTGGCCAATATACCGGCCAGAATTACACTATATGAGCTCCTGAGGTTGTCCAAAACTACCAAGGAAGCTCTAATTGAAGCATTAAAGAATACGGAGAGCTTCATTACGCAAGTTGCTCCAATTCCTGAAGCTTCTGAAGACCAGCCTTGCTTGCAATGTCTGCAAGCGGTGAGAAGCCTACCCTGCATATCATTTAGTCAAGAAGATATGCAGGTCAAACACAAGCATGACAGACCTCTGTATTATATAGGGTACATTGGGTCGTCAGAAATCAGTCGTGTTCAAGTTGACCCGGGCTCAGCGCTCAGCATCATGCCCTACAGGGTTATGCAGGTCTTAGGAATCCCTATGCACCGGTTGAACACTACCCAGACCATCATCTTCGGGTTCAATGCAAACAGCACTCGGCCCCTGGGGAAGATCAAACTCAGATGCCAAATTGGATACCTTAAGTCCGAAGTGACCTGTTACATAATAGTTGCGGACACGTCCTACAATCTTTTGCTAGGACGACCATGGATACATGCAAACCGTATTGTCCTATCTACTCTACATCAAGTCATGAAGTATGCCAATGATGAGGGAGAAGTTTGAACACTAATTGTGGAGAAATATCCCTTCAGAAGAGTGGAAAACTTTCACACTGACTCCGTCTTCTATCTGGAATCCCAGGAGAAAGAAGAGGTGGATAGCGGCAATGAAGCCGACATTGAACCAGATCCTGAAGAAGATTTCCCGTGGGAACTGAATCTAGATGTAATGGGTCAGGATGAGAGTAATAATAATGTACCGAGCGGGGGTGAATGGTGCATTAATGAAGATTTTATTTTAGCGTACTTGTCTGATGTGTCCTCTAAAAATGAACAAATAGAGAATGATCATAATGCAGGTACCAACCCTTGGCACACATTATGTGCACAGACATCTCTCACGTTGCCAATCAAGTCATCATTCGCTTCAGATGAAGAAGTAGAAGATGCACAGAAGGCTTTCTTTAAAGTCCCGTCCAAGAGGAAAGGGCAGAGGCCGATCTACTTCGGTAAAGTTAAACCTGAACCACTCAAACGGGCAAGTTCGGAAGAAGATGATGGAGCTCCTCATTTCTATTACCATGAACCTAATTCCGTCCAATTAATGAGACGAATGGGGTATGACTTTGGTGAAAAATAGGGTCTCAACTTCGGGAAAGGTAGACGAAAACCAATTCAGATGTCTCTAACCCCCAAAGGAAAACCCCCAGATTATTACCAAAAAACCAGAAGAGGCTTAGGTTATGTCACACCTCCCTCTGTTCCAGAAACTAAAATCAATAACTATGTGCGACGGGATCATTCATCCGGAACATCTTCCTAGGAGTCTGACGTTAGCGTCGGACCTTTCTTTAAAAGATTGACTGTGAACATTGTTTCAACTAGTCACCCAGATGAAGATGCAGGGGGTAATGAAGGGTTAATTGAATCGACCAACGACCCATGGATCAAGCGTCTTAACATCTTATGGGATATGCGTTTCGAACAACGCGAACCACCCACTGAAGATAATGTAATCCAGGTCAACATAGGAGATGAATCTGATCCCAAACCAATCTTCATAAGTGAAAGCTTTTCATCATCTGAGAAAGAAGACCTTATATCTCTTGTCCAAAAATATATAGATGTCTTTGCTTGGAATTACGAAGATATGTCTGGTCTTGATCCAAAAGTGGCTATGCACCGTCTCAACATCGATCCGGATGCCAAACCCGTTAAACAACAGCAACGCCGGTTTCGTCCAGAGATCATGGAAGCAATTGAGTCTGAAGTGAAAAAGCTTATAGACTCAGGCTTTATCAGAGAGGAACAACTCCCGGACTGGGTGGCTAACATTGTTCCAGTGCCGAAGAAAAACGGTAAGGTCCGCATATGCATTGACTTCCGCGATCTTAACGCAGCTTGTCCAAAAGACGAGTTTCCACTTCCCATCACCGATGTCATGATTGACAACACCTGCGGATATGAAAGGATGTCTTTCATGGATGGATTCTCCGGGTATAATCAAATCAAGATGTATCCTGAAGACGAAAAGCATACTGCATTCAGAACACCGCTGGGGGTGTATTGCTACACAGTGATGCCCTTCGATCGGAAAAACACAGGTGCAACTTATCAACGTGCGATGAACGCTATCTTCCATGAACATCTGCGTAAGAAGATAGAGTGCTACGTTGACGACATAGCGGTGAAAAGTCAACGTAAGGGCGATCATCTTGCAGATTTGAAGACAATGTTCGAAATCATGCGGACACATCAGCTGAAGATGAACCCGACGAAGTTGTTTCTCGGAGTATCAAGTGGAAAATTCCTAGGATTTATTGTCACGTCCAAGGGAATTTCTCTGGATCCAGAGAAGGTGCGCGCCATCCAAGACATGTCGCCGCCGAAGAATCTCAAAGAGCTCAGAGGTCTGCAAGGCAGATTGGCATACATCCGAAGATTCATATCTAATCTCTCGGGGCACTGCCAACCTTTCTCAAAGCTTATGAAGAAAGGCGTATCCTTTGTCTGGGATGAAGAATGCCAAAAAGCATTTGAAGAGATTAAAAAATATCTCACTCAACCACCTGTTCTCGTGGCCCTAATATCGGGAAAACCGTTCATGTTATATGTAAGGGCTATGGAACATTCTCTTGGAGATTTATTGGCCCAGAACGATGATCAGGGTCAAGAGCAAGCCATCTATTATTTAAGCAGAACCATGATGGAAGCCGAACACTGATATAATCCGATCGAAAAAGAATGTCTCGCTTTGGTATTCGCAGTTCAAAAAATGCGACATTACCTAGTCGGACAAACGATTCACATCATCTCTAAGGTGAACCCCTTAAGGGTGCTGATGACGAAGCCGTCATCCCTAAATTGCCGACTCGCAAAATGGGCCACTCTCTTATCACAATAAGACATGCAATTCATGCCCCAAAAGGCAGTCAATGGTCAAGCATTGGCAGACTTCTTAGCCGATCATCCAGTGCCAGGGACATCTAAATTGTATGAAGAATTGCCTGATGAAGTCGCCGAAGCTTGTGTCACTCGAGAATCTACGCAAGTGTGAAAATTATTCTTCGACGGTGCGTCCAGAGCAAACCCTTATGGAGCAATTACCACAGGAGTAGGAGTGGTGTTCGTCTCTCCAAACGGTCACATAATCCCAAGAGGATTTTCCCTAATCGAGCCTTGCACCAACAATATGGCTGAGTATAATGCTCTACTACTAGGGATGCAACTGGCCGAAGAACTTAATATTCGGCATCTTGAGGCCTATGGTGACTCTCAGCTCATTGTAAATCAAGTCCGAGGGGAATATGAAGTACGTCATGAGGACCTAATCCCGTACTACTTCGCAGTGCTAAAGCAAACTAAGAAGTTCGAAGGATTCTTTATTGAATACATTCTACGAGCTCAAAACGCTTATGCAGACGCTTTGGCCTCATTGGCAACTTCACTGGCATTACCGCCAGGTGCCGAAACAACGATCCCAGTCACCGGACGTGAACTATACTGCTCCAAGATTCCTATGGAGGGAAACTCAGACAAGACAATGACATGAGAGGTCTATACAACCTCCATGGAGCTCGAATCTAGAGATTGGTGATTTTCATACATCGACTACGTCCTGTACGGAATTTTACCCGATGATCCTAAAGAAGCGGCCGCCATCAAGCGGAAGGCCCTCCGATTCTATTACGATGCAGTCTCTCAAGTCCTGTATCGTAAATCACATGATGGAGTTTTACTTCGATGCCTCTCTCGGAAGGAAGCAAAAGAGGCCCTCAAAGAAGCTCATGATGGAATGTGCGGAGCCCATCAACCCGGAGCTAAATTGGGAGATCGCCTCCGTCGAATTGGCTATTATTGGCTAAAGATGTTTTCAGACGCGGTTGACTACGCTAAACGTTGTCACGCATGTCAAATTCATGGGGATTTCATCCACCAAGCACCTGGGAACTTACATCCCACATCTGTATCCTGGCCATTCGAAGTGTGGGGCATGGATATCGTGGGGCCAATTTCTCCTCCGACCTCCAAAGGACACCGGTTCATCCTGGCCGTGACAGACTATTTCTCCAAGTGGGCGGAGGCAATCCCGTTGAAAGAAGTCAAGACTTCAAACGTAATCAAGTTCATCAAACATCATGTTATCTACCGTTTTGGAGTCCCGAGGCGAATAGTTCACGACAACGGGACACAATTTGTCAGTTTTGGGTTTCAGAGGTTTTGTGATAAATTCAGAATCCAGAGTGTCGCATCTACGGCATATTATCCGCCAGCAAATGGTCTTGCAGAAGCTTTCAACAAAACCATAGTGAAACTTCTCAAGAAGTTTGTTTCCAAGAGCCGACGTGATTAGGATGAAAGGCTCGGCGAATGTCTGTGGGCTTACCGCACGACGGTAAGGACCCCTACGAGAGCTACACCATTCTCTCTGGTATATGGTTGTGAAGCGGTATTACCATTAGAGATCCAAATCTCTTCTCTGAGAGTCGCGATCACGACGGGACTAACAGAGGAAGAAAAACATCAACGGCGTTTGCAAGAACTTGAAGCCCTAGACGACAGACGACTTCAAGCTCAGCAGCAGATCGAATTGTATCAAGCCCGTATTTCCAAAACCTACAACAAAAAGGTTAAGGAACGGATTTTCAAGAAGGGTGATTTGGTTTTGGCCAACAAACGACCCATGGTGATGACACACAAAACCAAAGGGAAGTTCAATCCTAAATGGGAGGGGCCTTTCGTAGTAGATTCAGTCTATTCGAGCGGAGCATATCGCCTCATCAATCAAAAAGGAGACAAGCTCATGATGCCAATTAATGGGAAATTCCTAAAGAGATATTTCCCATAAATCATGTAGCCCCCTAAACCCCAGCTAAATTAGGTTGGGGGTTGTCTATTTATAGTGTAACTCTGTTTGTATTTCGTCATGTTAACATTACACCTCTGACGATTGAAATTTTCTGAAACTATTCTAAGTAGTAATAAAAAGAATTTCGTTTTCATGCTAAGTTAACATTACACTTACAACATTTGCATTACTTTTCATTGTCTTGAATCAGATTTCAACAAAAGAGATGATGAAAACCAAAATGATATCATTTCCATTCGATATTGTTAATTTGAATACAAAGGTGAAAACAATTGAAAGGAAAATGATACAAATTTATTCCTCCACCAAAAGCAGTGCAAATCCTAAGCATCGGGACTCATGAGTCTAAAAGACTTGAGTTTAGATTTCAGCGCTGATATATTCTCCTCGCGAGCCTTTCTGATTTCTTCAGTTATCTTGCTCTTGAGCTCCTCTTCATTAGGCGTTGCTTCTGCAATCTCTCGCCGAAGCTTGTCGGCAGCAACAATTTCGTCGCAATAGCATTTGAAAAGTCCGTCACAGTAAACAGCTAACCCTTTTAAAATTTCCATACCACCAGCTAGCTGAGCATTTATCTGAGGTAGCTCAACACCAGCATGAGCAAGTTCTGCTGTAGTATCCCGGAGACCCACAGTAAGATTGCCCATGTCCCCTTGTACCTGGAGATGTTCCCCACACAGGCGAGCAAGACAAGATTCTATTTCGGATAAACTCTTCTGAAGAGCCTCTTGCTGTTGTGCTTTCAAAGCCCTGGCCTCAGAAAGAGCCCGATCCACTTCTGGTCCTATGTCGTCGCGTTGCAGCGTGGAAAGGAACTCCAGCTCATACTCTAAAATAACAATGCTCTCGCGACAATTCTCGGTCCATAATGCATTCCCATGGTTCCTAATCTTGGCGAGACATTCTAGCAGGTGGGGTTCAAAAACCTTGAAGCTCACACCTCCGAGGCTAACAATGTCGATAGTCATTTGCATCCAACGCTCTAGTTGCTCGATGAGCTCCCTCAAAGTTTCTGAGCTGGGAGGTGGAGCAGTTGGATAAATAAAACAATTCGCATAATCAATACGAGTAGGGGTGTGCGTGGCTTCAGATGATAACTTTTTGGCCATATTTGACGCTGAGCCTGAGATAGTCGTTTCCCGCCCACCGGTTGTCGTTTCAAGACTAGGAGAAGCGGCTTGAAGCATAGCATCCTCTCTGTTCTCAGGAGATGTAGCACGCGCCGATTTTATCGCATCCCCCATCAACTTAGCCCTTTTCGAAGTTTTGACCATGATGGGCAATCGTTTACGAACCCTCCTGTCATACTCGCCTTGCTCAGTAGCAGAAAGAGCCTTCTTACCTGATCTTAAAGAGCGAGGTTCAAAAACAGGCACTTCTGCAGGAATCTCCTCAGTTGTCTGTTCTCCGGGAGAATCAGCAATTAGTTTTCCCTCTTTGATCCCCGTAGGAACCTCTTCTTCAGAAGGTTCTATGGTGGACAACTCTCTAGGAGCTTCAATGGCTCCGGTTGCTTCCTATTCACAGGATAGATACTCTTCTATCCCCGACAAACGAGCAT
The DNA here is from genome assembly GCA_022839385.1 of Asparagus kiusianus. Classification (NCBI taxonomy): domain Eukaryota; kingdom Viridiplantae; phylum Streptophyta; class Magnoliopsida; order Asparagales; family Asparagaceae; genus Asparagus; species Asparagus kiusianus. Next base: position 27,948 of record BQKN01056307.1, read on the forward strand.
TCGAAGACCTGCTCCTCGAATGATACAACTCCCGAATCTCATTTATGCAGGAGGTGTAAATATCATAGTCAGGGACATGGGGAACTTCTCCAAACCAGTTGCGAAAATCTGCAACGGTAGAACAACCGGACGGCGAGTTAGGTAAAGTAAAGTGCGCGTGAGTTCCTCCAGCTGAGAAGAAATACCATGCTCGGGCTCCCTCATACAAATTCCCAACTTGAACCAAAGCCAGGTTAGGATTGCCAACGTAAAGTTGATCATATCCAAATTGCCTAGCAAATCTAGAAGGCATGTAAGGCTCGATGATGCACTTTTCCCGCAAGCGATAGACCAGGTAGCCTAACCTGATCATAAGAAGCCAGCTAAACGTGCCCTCTTCCGAAGAAGATGAGCCCTCAAAAAGCAAGTCCATGAAGAGGGTATTTTCTACGTCAGCTCCGTCAAAGTTAGGAGTGCAACAGAAAATCCGATAATTGTCTTCCCGAGATAGGAGTTGTCGAGCTCTGACTATATAAGAATGAGTCCATGTGGCCGACTCCAATCTCTATACAAAGGGAATATAAGTGTCATCACCCTCGTATACTCCCGTCATCAATGAGGGACAATGCAGCATGAACCAGGCCACCAAGTACGTATACAGCACTGGTATACGTGGTTGAGGAGTTCTCCCGGCTTTCTTCTTGGTAGCTTTAATTCCTGAAGCGCTGAGAAGTTCTGAGGTCAACATCCCCAGGCCATTCTGCATGCAGCCGACCATAGCAGTAAGGAGACTCACAGGTCTCCCATGCGCTAGTAAAGTAGCTAGGTACACAACTTCAGCTAATATCGCCTCAATTGGTTTTGACGGTACTACGCACCGCTTCAACCAAACCATGAAGAAGCCCGCAAGAAGAGCTGTGTCAGAAATAGGGACTGTGGCTTGGTGGTGGAAACTTTTAAACTCGACATCAGCCTCAAAATCATCTTCTGCATGCTCTGTTTTGTAGGTGGCATTAGAAGCCTTAATCCGAGCTTTGGCCTCATTGGGAGAGATAGCTGCAACGCGAGATACAGCTACGTCGTTTCGGTTTAAGTTCTGAAAAAGGTATTCCGCCCACGTGGTATGCATAATGCCCCCTCCACGCATCCCAAAGACTTGGGCACATATGTGGAAGTGACACATCAACTCCCAGAAAGTAGCGTAAATTTCCGGGTGAGCTGTCTTCAGTAAGGAAAGCTCCTTAGTGGTGGGGATGAACTCCTCATAGGGTGTTTTTCCAAGCGATAACCCCGACACTGCTTGCATCTCATGAAGAGCAAAACCTAACTCTCATGTAGGTGTGAAGAACGTGCAGCTGTCAGGGTTATATTTCTCCAACATAGCGAAGAAGTTGTGATAACTCTGCACGACACCCCGTCGAGTAGCTAACACGGGAACCGTGAGACCCGATCGAGCGAGCGACTCCTTAAGTTCCTCAAGAACGAAGTCAATCATGCGGGTCCACCAACCTCCTTCTCCAGAACAAACCCATCCAGGGGATCTGAACATCTGGGTAGAAAATTCACCCTGAGTTGTAAGGAATTGGCGAATAAAGATGTTCGCTGGACGTGGCATCTCCAGAACCTGATCCTTCTTCTTAAATAAACCAGGTCTCAATCCCTTGAGTTTCCCTCCGATTTGTGTACGAGCTTGCCGACCAGATCCAAGCGACACATTCTCCTTCTCTTTAACTATGTTGAAAGTCAGACCCCGACGACAGCTTGCATTCAAAAAGTAAGAGAGTGGGTACATCCTCTTCATGTTTGGAAGGAAGAAGAGGCGATTATCAATTCTCTGCAACAGCTTCGAATCTTCTGCATGTATGAGGTGATCATCAACTGGTATACGATCTCCGAATATGAACGCTGGTTTGGGAAATTGGACACGACCAGCAGGGGTCTCCATGTCTAAATCAGTAATCAGAATCCTGAGAGTAGAACATCGGGGGAATTTAATCACGTCCGTCCTCTCCGAGTCAGAGAGAGTACACAGCGGAATTCTGGCTTGGAGACTGAAGACTTCATCTGTATCAGGTCCGCTAATATACCTAAAACGGTGCTCTTGCGAAAGCGGCATGTTTGGAAGAAGCACTGATCAATCAAAAGCAGAAGTTAGTAGCTGAAAACAAGTTACTGACGTAAAAAAAAAACAGAATCATAAATCTCAAAATGAGAGAGTCAAGCCTTGTGTCAAAAATTTCAGACGCGAAGATCGAGCCCCGCGTCAGAAACTCAAAACGCGAGGGTCGAACCTCGTGTTGAAAAACTTGAACGCGAGAGTCAAGACCCACATGGAGTCCCAACTCCGCGTTTTCATTGAACAGAAACGAGTCATCTTCCTCGTTATCAAAAACCCATCTAGGGTTTTCAGAGAACTTGCCAAGACAAGTTATTTCGGTCAACACTCACCACGACAGGGAGGACCCTGCGACGGCAGCATTGACGGCGACGTTCCCGCAGGAACAAGAACACCGCCGGCGTCCTCAGCCGACGGCGTTTTGGAAGTCGCTCCGGCGACTTTCTTGGAGCTCGAGCCTACTCTTCGCGACGCCATTGATGCAATCGGTCGGAGGAGACGTCGATAGAGTTCGTCGGAGATCTCCTCGAAATCAAACGAGAGTTCTCGTTCTTAGAAATAGCCGAAAATTTTAAGAGTCAAGTGACTCTTGACGTGACCACTCAGGTCTATTTATAACAGCCGTCAAGCTGTTGAGATGGCACGGGATTCTAGGAAAGAATTCTAACCATTTTCAAAACGTGAAGCTCACTACCGCGTTCAAATGCCCAAGCACAAGGCTCAAGCCAGCGTTACAAGGGTCTGCAACCTCACGTTTTGAACCTCAAACGCGAAGGTCATCTTAGCGTTGCCTTTCTTCTAAATCCTCAAAGGCATGAACCCCCTTTAACAGGATGTTAACCAAAACCTCTGTTACTCTTCAGCAAAATCTAAATCCTCATTGGGTGAATATTACACCCCAAACGATCGTCATCACCACAGAGTTTGAGTTTAGCTGGCATAAAATACCAGTGTGGCTATAACTCCTCTGTCAGAATCCACTTATTGATTCTCATTAACAGAACGATAAGTCTCCAAAATCATTCAGATTATTGTCAATTTATTAGCTCTCTCTCGCAGAGCAATAAATAACCAGTTCATCAACTCCTTTTAATAGAGTAATAAAACTCCCCAAAATCTTGTTCAAATCACAAGTGTCACAAAACACTTAGTAATTCTCCTCAGCGAGACACAAAAGGATTTTTTTCCCATAGATGTCACATTAAAACTACACCTCTGACAAAAACCAACTTATCGACTCCCTCCAATAGAGCGATAAGTCCTCATAATTGTCCTGATCGCAATCTCTCTACTGTCACGTTAAAATTACATCTCTGACAAAAATCAACTTATTGACTCTCTCTAATAGAGCGATAAGTCCTCAAAATTGCCCCGATCGCAATCTCACTACTGTCACGTTAAAATTATACCTCTGACAAAAACCAACTTATCGACTCCCTCCAATAGAGCGATAAGTCCTCAAAATTGCCCCGATCACAATCTTTCTACTGTCACGTTAAAATTACACCTCTGACAAAAACCAACTTATCGACTCTCTCCAATAGAACGATAAGTCCTCAAAATTGCCCCGATCGCAATCTCTCTACTGTCACGTTAAAATTACACCTCTGACAAAAATCAACTTATTGACTCTCTCTAATAGAGCGATAAGTCCTCAAAATTACTCCGATCACAACGTCCTTTCCTGTTATGTTAACCTCACACCTTTAACAGTCTAAACCCTCTTATTTGAACCCTTTTTACCCCGCTATATAACATTCCCAATGAACTAAGTACTTTCAAGAACTATCCTTAGTGATAATAAGAAAAAGTTCGGAATCTCCCCATAGGAAAAAAGTCCATGCCAAGTTAAAATTACACCTCTGGCGCCTATAGACTTCTTTCAGTGTTTAAAGTCAAAATAACACAGGAAGAATTCTACTCTTTAGCTCTATTCCGGGAGAATGATTTAACATTTATCCCCAACATTATGAAGTTCTCTAGAGTTATCTTAAATGATAATAAAGGAAACTTTCCAAATCCGGGCTATCCTGGAGATCTATACTAAGTCATGAATACACCTCGAGCATTTCTCGTGATTTGTTACTTAAAATCAAAACATGACAAATACAAGAAACAATGAGGGATCAATATCACTTTTTATTCAAGAGTTAGAAGAAAGTGATACAAAACAAACTTGTTCTTGTCAAAAGAACATTACAAAAACCAAATTCACTCACGCATTAAATCAAAAGAGATAAGCTGAGCCTTAACTTCAGCTAACTCCTCCTCGTGAGTAGCTCGCACCATGGCTTCAGCCTTCGCCCGGAGTTCATCCTCACTGGGTATGACAATGGCCGCCACTTCGTTCCTGGCCTGTGCTAGGGCTTAGGCCTGTGAATGATATTCCAAAGTACCGTTTGCATTCTGGGTACTAAGGATATTGACAATGCCTTCTTCGCGGGAAAGTTCAGTCTTCAATCGTAGGACTTCGGCTTCGGCTTCAACAAGTCTGTCCCGAAGCGAATTAATAGAAGCAGTTGAGCGTTCTAATTCTTCTCTCTTCCAAATGTTACGCTCACGAAGCTCCGTGATCTGGCGCTCTTTCTCAGCTAAGTCCCGTTCCATCGCTTCTCGGCGAGCTACTTTGGCGACCTGAAGACCAGCCAAAGTGGACATGATTTGCGGCTGAAGCTCTTTGTGAGCCAATGTCTCGAAACGCTGTAATTGCTCTTCCGAACGGAGAATAATTTCTGAACAGCACTCGAACCACTGAGTGTTGCCCACACTCCTAACTCCATTCAAGCCTAACTCCAGAAGAGGTCGAAAGGAGTTCAAAGTTCCCCAGCCATTCACCATGTATTCAACCACCGTCTTTGCAAGGCTGTTTAGATATACCAGAGAGATCTAAAGAAATTCAGGCGCGTCAGCGAGACTGGAAACCATAGCCGAAGACGCCCCTCTAGCCATCGAAATTGGTGCAGGGGATCCTGGCGCTGAAGCTGCAGAAGCGGTAGAAACATTCAATTGTGAGGGGCTTGAGGTCAAAGCCATCATCGCCCTTGCCTGAGATGTGCTTGGCCGTGCCTCTGTTGGAGTAAGCTAGATCTTCAGCAATACGGTAGGCAAAGCAGCTACAGTAGATGAGGCAGGTAGAGGCTGCTCTTGCGCAGGAGCTGACACCGGCACGAGCTGTTGTTCCAAAGGAGGAGTTGCAACTGTAGTCTCAGGCAACACTGCAGGTGAAGCAGCTGCTGTGGGTGAGCTGGGTAAATGTTGCTCTGGCAAAGGAGTCAACGCCGGCGTAGATTCTTGCTCTAAAGGAGCAGCAGAAGTAGTCCCAGGAGTAGTTGAACCTGCACGAAAAAATGGTCGGAACGCTGAAAATGCATGTGGAAGAAGTCGAAACAAACCAAGCTTACCGGTGAGATAGAAAGGAGTATAACCAGATGCTTTATCAGATGGAGCCTTGGGAGCATCATCAAAAATGGTTATGTCGTCCATGGAATTATGCTCTTCATCTTCCACATCATCACCTGGCAAGTTGCTAACTTCAGCATCCTCACCACCTTCTATCTTCGTCAGCTTCATCACCAATCGAGGAGCCTTCATAATCAACTCGCTCCTCATCATCCCGGGTAGTGGAAGGTTCAGGAATATTTATGCCAGCAGTTGGTTTAGTCATAAGTCCCGTTGTCAGACTAGGACTTAAACCACCAGCTTGCGGCATTAATACTGAAGGAGGAGGGGATGGATTCTCTTCGAGACCCCCTGGTTCCGATGCAGGAGACTTAGAAAGGTCCATCACTGGAGCAGATTCTGTATCTGCAGCCATTAATTCGTCCTCTTCGTCTTCAGTGGGATGGTAAGAAGAAGCCTCACTTGATAAGGCTGGGCCATGAGAACGAAGTCCAGTTCTACGTGGTAGGCCTGCAACGAAAGATTCTTGTTGTTCTTCATCTTTAGCAGCTCTGATGGCATCAGCCATCAACTTGGATTTTTGCTGGCCTTTAGGGGGAGGAGAATCAACCATCAGCTTCCGACGGATCTGTTTATCGTATCGGCCGGCTTCATCCGCAGAGAGTTTCCTTTTCCCCGCCGCTCTCGTCGTGGGAGACTCAACCACTTGTTGCTCCTCCCTTGGAACAGGCTCAGCTGTTTGTTCCTCTTCCTGTCCAGCAGGCTGATTCTCAATGGATAGGAACTCATCAATCCCTCTCAAGCGGGATGTCTTTGACCCCCTCCTTGAAGCATACATATGCCTAATGTCTTTCAGGTAAGATGAATTCAAGTTGTAATTGGGAGTCCGAGAAGCGGCGAAATACCAATTGCAAAAGCTCATGGAGGTATAGGAGTTGGGTGTTTTGTGGGGAAGCCTGAAAGTCGCTTTGGTACAACCTGCCACAGAATAGTACCAAGCCCTGGCCCCTTCATATATGTTGCCCATAGCTGAGAGCTGAGGACGAGGGTTCCCAACGTACAACTGATCATACCCAAATGGGTGAGCGAACCTATAGGGCTGGTAGGGCTCGAGGAAACAGTGAGCGCCTTGCCGGAAGATCAAGTAACCTGGCCTGATAGAGAGTAGCCAATGGAAAACACCCCCGCTCAGCTGAGTGAATCCCTTAGGACCCGCTACGTGCTGATATTCTGTTCCATAGACGCCACCTTCAAAATCGGGGAAACAACGCCATATATGGTAGTGGGTGTCCCACGACAAAATCTGTCAAATTCTAACCATGTATCCCCCTTCCCATTTTGCAGATTCTAATCGTTGCACAAATGGGATGAATGAGTCCCCCGGGGGAGAGGCCGCACTCATTAGAGGAGGACAGTGGAGCACATACCAAGCCATCAGATAGGTATACGGAAATGGTATCCGGGGATTAGGAGTTTTGAAAGCTTTGTGGCCCCCAGACTCCACCTCGGTAACTTCAACAAAATCCAAGGCCAACTCCCGCAGTCCACTCTGCAAACGGCCCACCATGGCGTACAGCAGATTCAATGGCCTCCCATGTGCCAGGAGAACAGCGGGGTAAATCACCTCAACAGCAAGAGCATCGATCGGCCTGGTAGGAACGACGCACCGCTTGAGCCACAGCATTAAGTATCCAGCCAAAAGCGCTGTATCAAAAATAGGGAGCAAAGCTTGGTAGTGGAAACTTTCAAACTCCGTATGAGCCGGGAAAACATCTTCCTTGGCCTCATTGGTGCAATGGGAGGTAGCATCGTCGATTCGGGCCTGGACCTCCTCCAAAGTGCTTGCGGATAACTTGGACACTGAGGTTCCCTTATTGGTCAAATTCTAGAATAAATATTCCGCCCAAGACACTTGCTTAATGCCACTTCCTCGAGCCCCTGTCTGCTGCATACAGATGTGGAAGTGACACATGACTTCCCATAAGGTGGAGTAAATTTCAGGGCTCGTTTTCTTCAAAATTTTAAGTTCCGCCGATCCCAAAACAAATTCTTCGTACGGTAAATCCCCAAGAAGAAGACCCGAGACTTCATGCATCTCGTGGAGAGCGAAGCCTAATTCCCCCACAGGGGTGAAGAAAGTACAAGTTTCAGGATTATACTTCTCCAATATGGAGGAGAAATGAAAGTGGCTTTGAACAATCCCGAACTTAGTGGCCCGTACCGGAATCTTCAAGCCAGCTTGGGTGAGAGGCGTATCCAATTCGTCCAAAACGAACTTGGTCATCCGGGTCCACCACCCTGTCACCGGAGAATGAACCCAGCCAGGAGTTCTAAATCCTTGCGCAGGAAATTCTCCTTTATTGGCCAAAAATTTCTTGACGAAGGTGTTTGCTGGACTAGCCACTTCGCCGATAGGGTACTCCTTGGCAAACAACCCTGGCCGTAAAGCCGTCACCAGTCGGTTGTAACCAACTGTGCGGACCCCTTGAAAAGTCAGGGTTCCGAGAACAACTCCATCTTGATCCTTAACCAGAGGCCAATCCATACGCCTTGGGATGGAAGCGCACTGAAAGTAGGATATGGGGAACATCCTCTCCATATTGGGCAAGAAAAGGTTGCGGTCCCTAACTTTCCGCAGCCACTTATAGTCCCCATCATAAGCAGTGCCGGCCTCGAAGTCAACATAATCCCCAAAGAGGAATCCAGGTTTAACTATTGGCTTGCGGCTCGGGTTCTCAAATCGGGCATCCGTAACCAATATCCTAAGGGTCTCAGGAGAAGCTTGGGTGATTAATTCCACGCGACTCTTATCCTTAATTCGGAAAACTGGGAGTTCTTGGCGTAGGTTGAATGTCATATTTGAGTCCACACCACCTTCATGCCCAAAATAATGGCGAAAGGGGAGAGGCTCAGTAGTATGACGCACTGCAAAAACAAAGGAAAAAGTTAGATCTCAAACACGGAGGTCAAACTTGATTTGAAGACTGAAGACGCGAAGGTCGAGCTTCGCGTCAACAAAGTTCAGACGCGAAGGTCGAGCCTCGCGTCAACAAAGTTCAGACGCGAAGGTCGAGCCTCGCGTCAACAAAGTTCAGACGCGAAGGTCGAACTTCGCATCAAGAATTTAAGACGCGGAGGTCGAACTCCTCGTCAAAAATACCAAACGACGGAGTCCAGCCCCGCGTTATCGAAACGAGTTTCCTCGTTGATCCAAAGATCAGAACTTGCCGAAGCAAGTTTAATGACGACGGAGGTCGTACTCACCGCCGATCAAAGGAAGTGAGGGCGGCATGTTCGCCTGAGCAGCAGCAGCGTCGCCGGCCGACGCAGACGGCGCCGACCCCTGAGCCGTGGCGACGTCGGATTTGGAGGGACGAGTGGTAGTCTTCTTGGGTGCCATAGATACCAGTCGGAAGAGAAGAAGAACGGTGTTCGCTGGAGATGAGAACGAAAACTTTCGTTAAAGTTTCAAGAAGAGTCGGATGACTCTTGATTTGACCTCCAGCGGTCTATTTATAGACAGCTGTGAGCTGTTAAATCATAACGGACGGGATTCGAGGCCAGAATCCCGCCCAAACTCGACCCTAGCGTTCGAGTTGTTTGAAATTCCAAACACGAGGCTCACCTACGCGTTCAAACTCCCAAGTGCAGAATTTACCCACGCGTTATGATCAACAAAATCGAAAAGCAACAAGCGACTCCACTGGGGAGTCTATCAGATGGGTGTAAGCAGATTACCATCAGCAACGCTAAAACCATCAGACTCGATTTGGAGCGTGCTTCACCCTTCATTGTCATCAAGGCTCAAAAGCTATATTGTTTGGTTCGAGGAAGCAACATCTCAACATTCTGACAACCAGTTTCGCTACGTCTTCCAATCAGACGGAGTGGACAATCAATCCACTCCAAAGTATTCCAAAAATTCGTCCCAGTCAACCGTGAACTTTCAAAAACTTTGGAGGGGGTTCTGTAGGCTGTCTAAAAATCACAATAGATAGCTGATCCCCACGAGATTATAGGGCAATGGTTCCTTCAAATCGAGAAGCAGAATTCATCCTTACAATCAAAACAGAAGAGATTTCTAAATCATTGTAGCATTATAATCACTACAAACACGACCTCATGTTTGAGATGATTGATCTTGATGGTTGCGACAACAACATGACCAATATTATATTAGCAACTATTAGAGATGCTTATGAGCAGTGTAATAATTTCAGAAATAAAAGGTTGGACTTAGTTGGTGAGTTGCTTGGTAGAGAGCTGTGGGCAAATATTCACTAATTCCCATCAAGTTCTAACAATGAAAGCTGCAATCAGATAGCTTTCACGCCAACGAACGAATGTTGCAAATAGAGGACTTTTCACACAGATCGAGAAGGGTTACAATTCAATGACACTTCCGACAGCTGATGAAAACTCTATTCCGTGGTCTTCACAATCAACAGTGAAAGTTACAATTTGACGACTTTCACACCCCACAACAATTCAAGCGAGGATTGCTGAACGACGATCCTTGCAACGCTCTATAGAAGAGGTTACAGACCAACTAACCCCTTCTAAAACGCGGAAGTCACCCCGTGTTACAACTCTGGAAATGCACCCGACCCTCGCGTTTCTAAGCTGCAGCAAGCAAAACACGAGCGACCCTCGCGTTCATTGATGTTCGGTTGACACCCAACCTCGCGTCTCAATTCTAAGACGTGAGGTTAGGGTCTTGAACGCCAAGGTGGGCGTTTGACTCATTCAAATATGAGTCGAACGGTTTCAGAACCGTTTTCCCCCACGATCTGAGGAAATCATGCCCACTTAGGAGCAGATTTAGAGGGCAGTTACAGCCTCTTATCCCCCTATAAAAACTCAACAAACCCAACGAAGAAAGTGGTTGGATTTTCAGGGATTAGATTCTGAAGATCAAAACCAAAAGAGGTTGAAGATTTTCTGTAGAGGAGTTAGCAGCAGAGGCGAACTCTTTAAAGGAGAGGATTTAGCTCAGATCCAGAAGATCAAATCTGGAAGAATCCTCCAACAACTGAAATTCAGCTTGGTCATTAACTGAATCTTCGGTTCTAACAACTCTATCCACAGAGTTCTAACTCGTTCAGAGTTCTTAAACTCGTCAAAGAGTTATTTATAAAACTTTCCACAGAAGTTCAATCGCTCCCACGAGATAAGAGACGGTCGGATCGTCAACGGAGAGCAAATTCGACACAAGCAATCGAAGGAGGCATTCCATCGCTACCAAGAAGAACCCAGTTTTAAACAAAGGGGAAAACCAAATTCGTTCTCCTTATAGGCGTATAAAACTACCTATAGGTCCCTTAACACAGCTCGACGACGCCGATCGACAAACAGACCATCGGGCGACGTATCCAAACACGACCGTTAGCCCGCAAACACCGAAGCCAAACGATACGCGACGAAGCGGACTAACGAGGCTACGAAGCTGACGAACCGCACGCAAACAACGGAATGAATCCACTCGCGTGCGGAATCAAGCCAATGGGTTGAGGAATCAACGAGTCATCCAACCAAGAGCGGACTCGGAGGAATCGCGATCGAGTCAAGATCAGTTTCGGATTCAAACTCAAAAGCGGATCTACTGCCAAATCAGGTCAACGAATCGAATCCGAACCAATCAACCGCAGAACCGAACAAATGGGCACACAACGGCAAATCACCGAACACCTGGAGGGCGGCTCACCGAGCCACCAAGGTGGCTCGGTGGCCGAGCCACCTTGTGGTGGCTCGGCCAAGCTACCTAGGTGGCTCGGCCACCACCGAGCCACCATATGGTGGCTCGGTGGCCGAGCCACCTATAGGTGGCTCGGCGGCCACCAAGGTGGCTCGGTGGCTGAGCCACCAATGTGGCCAGCCACCTTGTGCCCAAGGCACAGTGAGGGTAGCCTATAAATAGGCCCCCCCTTTGTTCATTTGAGGAGGTTGGATTTTGGAGAGGCGAAGCCCTGCTGGATTGGATCTCAGATCTACGCAGGAGTACTCCGGATCAAAGCTTGGTCTTTGATCCCGAGGTTTGGGTGATTTGTTCCTTGGTGAACTAATCCCCCCCGGCTATTATTTCCTTAGTGAAATAATACCCGTCGTACTGCGTAGATCCGACCGGATCTAGATCTCGCGGTGGTCCACGGATAAACCCCGGCGCAGGCAAACAACCCACGCAAGCGAGCGACCGCAAAACAGGAGCTCGTGATTTGTTCGACACAAAAGGAGAAAGTTGTAATCTTTTCTTTATTTTTCTTTGATTTCATTGTAACCGGATCTTATAAAAAGACCGGATCTTTGTAACTCAAAAAGTTGTTATTTAAAGATGACAATGGAATCAACAATGAAGAAAGACAAGATTTTTCACGCGAACAATCTGGCGACCATAGTGGGAGCCACCGATCTCGTTGCCGAGATCGTTGCGTCGCAGCCGCGGATCCCGATCCCGGTCGTGGAGGAGGTCGAATATGAGTTCGACCAGCAGAAGTTCGAGGAGTACTTATCGTCCTCGTCCGGATCAACCTCCCCCCGCAAGTCCAAGAAGTTCTCCTCCAGGAGAAAAACTCGTTGGTATGAAGACGTTGAAAATACCAACGAAGATCTTGCCCCGTTGGATGCCAAAGTCGCATCGAGTGAGATCCCTCCAATTCCCAACTAGGTCGGATCTGCTCTGGCCAACCATGCCGCCGCAGAGGGCGTGGTGACTCTCTCGAAGAGAGCCCGCCAAAGGCAACGTCAACGCCTTGCGAAGCAATTCGCAAAGGCCATGCAGTCAGTTGACGGGATCCGCTACAACGCGGATCTGAAGAACAAGAGAGGCAAACAGCCTCAACAAATGATGAGTGGCAGCTCCTCCAAGCCACCAACCAACGAATGGGTCCGTGTTAAACGGAACCGTTCGACATTGGAAGAGCGCATTCGCAAGCGCCGCGCGATGTCAGCGCAGGCACGGGCTCAAGTCCAAGAAGCCCGTAGAAGGCTACAGAAAGAGGTGGCCAAGAAGCCGCCATCAACCCGCAAGGTCTGGAGGCCGAAGTCCGAAGTGGCGATTCAGGCCAAAGAGCAACCTTCGCAGCCTTCGAAGCAGATTCAACCTCCGGCGAACCAAACGAAGTCGCCGACAATTCCCATGGCTACTCCGGGAGGTCACACAGAATTATCCCGGAGAAAGAAGTCAGTTTTGGAGCGCCTCGGCCCACTTCCCGATGGACGATGTAAAGCTCCAGTTCAAGAACGTTTGGTCCCGATGAAGAAGCCCCGAACGACTCAACATGCTGGGGGTTGTCGTCATTTTCAGCACGATAAGGATTTCAATGCAGCTGTGCGTGCCAATTTGCGCATCGAAGTCCAGGAGTCCGCTGAGAACACACGCCCACAAAGGCATGTTTCGAGGCGCGTAACTTTTGAAAGCCCAAAGAAGGCAGTTCGCCCTCAGAAGGAAACGTTGACGTCCGATGATGATAACGTTATACCTGAGAAGTTGTGCCAACACATGATAGGTTACTCCGACCTTCAAACAGACGAGTTGTACTATCGTGTTGGGGGTACGAGGAAAACCAGGAAGAGGAGTCCTCAAAGACTAGAGACTCAATGCCCCTGTTCCAAACTCATTCGGGCGGTATTGTCTGAGTGTAACTGCATCAAGACGGTCCCCGAAAGAGTTTCAGTGTTCGAAAGGCTTAGTACCGAAACGCTAAAACCAAGGCATAGGCGTTTCTGGCAAAGAAGAAGGGCGGTTGAAGATGGAGAATTTCCGAGGGTCACCGCTAACATGACCAGCAAAGGGACATCGGCACGGGATGTTCTCGAGTCGATTCTGAAAGCATCCCGGCGTCTAACCCATCTGCAGTCTGGAGCCATCGCACGAAGAACTTATGGTTGGGTTCGGACAAGACTACCTTCAGAAGGTGAAGAGTCGGATGCCTGCTCTGCGGTCGCATCAGATAATACAGTGTCCAGTGAGGGGGAACCCCGCGAGTCACTGATGATAAGCGCGGAACAAGTAGCCAAGATGCTCGAAGAAGCCATGGCTAAACAGCAAGAGAGCTTCAAGTTCAAAATGCAGATGGCCATGCAGACTATGAGAAAGATGCATGACCAACAAATCCAGGCATTGAGGAACCAACAAGGCGAACCAAGTCGTCGTAACCAGAACAATCTGGAAAATGAGGACACAGGTGCAAATGAAACTCATAACGCCAATAACCCTCCCATCAATGCAGGGGGTGGCAATGAGAATGCTAGCCACAACACCACGCTTCCGCCTCAGAATCATGCTGACGAAAACTCGGGTGAAAGTCTGAAAATCAAAAACCTCAAAAGCAAGATCAATACATTGATTTCTGCTCAAGAGGTGAAGAAAACGGGCATTCCTTGTCCATACCCAAGAGAATGGGAATCAATCCCATATCCGGCGAAGTTTAGTCTAATCAACTTCACGCTGTTCGATGGGAAAGGTTCCCCCACTCAGCATTTGATTTATTTCAAATCGTATTTGGGTGTTATCTCTGGTAATGAGCCTCTGATGGTACGGTCCTTCGTTGGTACTCTTCGTGGAGCCGCCTTCGATTGGTATCGCCGCCTCAAGCCAGGAAGCGTGAATAGCTGGGACGATATGGAGACAAAATTCCTCGCTAACTTCTTCGACGACGACACCGAGATATCCATCGGAACGTTGCTCGACGAGAAACAAAAGGACGGGGAATTGGTCGATACCTTCGTCAAGAGGTTCCGGAACAAAGCAATGAACTGTCGGGACCTGATCACTGAGGAGTTCATTCTCCAGACTTGCCACAACAACCTCGCATTGGACGTGTTAGAAGCAATGGGAACAGCACCGTCCAACACTTGGAAAGACTTGAAGGTGCGCGGTGAACAAGCCGAACGTTTCCTCCGAAGGAAGAAGGCCGAGAGGAGTCAATCGACGACTAATCCTCTGAATTTGAACTTCGCCTCCCGTGGTAAGGGCAAGACACCTGCAGCGGCTGTCAATGCTAATCAAACGTCACAACAGCATTCTCGGAGACAGCAGAAGACTTCAGATCAGAGGCCTCAAAAAGAGTACTCCTTCAAGGACGAAGATGTTCTAGCCATCTTCGAATCCCTCCTTAAAAACAACAAGATCAAGCTCCCGCCCATCACGAATCAGGAGGAAGCTAAAAGTACTGCGGATCCAAAATACTGCGCATATCACAGGAGGATCCTTCATCCAACCAAGGCGTGCTTTACACTCAAGAATAGCATCCAAACCTTGGTTGAAGCCGGCGTCATAATTCTAGGGTAAGCCAGTTTAGAACGGCCAACTCCAAAGAGTATACGAGTATAAACTGTTTCTCAAAACTCCAAAGAGTATATGAGTATAAACTGTTTCTCAAGACTCCGACAAGTATAAGAGTATAAACTGCTTCTCAACACTCCGATAAGTATAAGAGTATAAACTGCTTCTTAAAACTCCGAAGAGTATATGAGTATAAACTGCTTCTCAATCCTCCGACCGGTATAAGAGGTTAAACTGCTCCCTGATACTCCAATAGGTGTATGAGTCTAAACTATTTCCTTTCTTTCACGGGAAGTTCCTGGAGAGTGCCATGCGTGGTATTCTTAAGGATAACCCGATCGTGCAGCTGATACAATGATACACCCAGTTTTGCAAAGAAAGCTGGGGGTGAATAATTCATGTAACAGGAAGTTCCCGAAAGAATGTTAGATATAATATTCTTAGGGATAACCCGGTCATGATGAATAAAGTGATAAACACTAAACTCTTAATTTCCGAACACTCTTTTGCTGAGATGAAATCCGATCACTTCATTGGATCAATTTTCCCTCACAAAACTCTCATTGGTGTTTGACGACTCATAGTCTCCACCACAGAATCCCCCACCAATCAAACTAATTGACGGCGGGACCACCAAAATTCTTTCCTGTTTAATCCATTCAAACTTCCGCTATGTTCGTGCACTCAACACTTTCATTGTTAGAGTCCGGATATAATGCTTAGAATTCTGATCTATCAATCATTGACGAATTGTCAAAGCCCCCTTTTTGTTAAGTCTTTATCACTTAACATCAGGAACCCCCTTTGAGTGATTTGTACGAATCAACATTCCTACAGTGATTTGTACTCTCACTCTCACTTTCCACTTGGTCAAACCTTCCTACAGTTAGGACCAAAACCAAAATCCCCTCTCGATTCCTTCAATGAACGAGAGGCCCACAAATCGAGCGATCAAACCTTCTTACAGTTAGGATCGTTTTAAACCCCCCACTTGGTCAAACCTTCCTACAGTTAGGACCACAACCAAAATCCCCTCTCGATTCCTCCAATGAACGAGAGGTCCGCTTTCAAATCGCGTGATCAAACCTTCCTACAGTTAGGGTCATCTCAAACTCTCGCTTGGTCAAACCTTCCTATAGTTAGGACCAAAATCACGATTCACTCTCGGTAAACGAGAAATTCATCCTTAGTTCGGTAATCAAACCTTCCGACAGTTAGGGTTATCCGAATCTTTTCGATTCTCGGAGTGGAGGTCCCACTCTTAGTTTCACCTTTCTGGATTCTGGGGGTGGAGATCCCACCTCGAGTCTCCTTTTCAACTGGGAATAGAATATAAAATTCTTCCTTCCTTGTTCGGGGAATAGAATATAAAATTCTTCCTTCCCACATCAATCCTTTTCCAAGAATTTAGGATTCATCCTAGGAAGTTTATCCCGAATCCTAAGCAGGGATAAGTCTGCGCCTAACACGTGCTGCCGGTTTAGTCTTTCTCCGCAGAAGAAGACACCAGAGTTCGATTCTGGGGTATTCTATCCTGAAACCTAAGCAAGGATAAGTCTGCGCCTAACACGCACCGCCGGTTAGTTCTTAACCGTTAAAAAGAACACCCGCCCACATATTCAACATTGTGGCAGGTTGTTATTAATAACGCCGAAATCCATGCTTTACACGCATGGGGAATTTCATCCTGAATCCTAAGAAAGGATATGCCGACGCCTAACACGCGCCGCCGGTTTAGTCTTTTTCCGCAGAAAAAAGACACCAGAGTTCGATTCTGGGGTATCTTATCCTGAAACCTAAGTAAGGATAAGTCAGCGTCTAATACACGTTGCTGGGTAGCCTATTCCCATAACAATGGTGAAGTCTACGTATTCGAAGTCGTAGCAAAGAGTCTAAGGGAGTTCATTCCGTTAGCACAACGTTACATGCGGAACGGATTTAGATAATCCGCATGCTAGCCCGATTCAAACGGTAGTCGGTGAAGGCTAATCAAATCCGTTAAAGGCTGAGGGTTAGCCAAAAATCCTAAAGTCAACGCCTAACACGCGTCGTCGGGTAACCTATTCCCGTAACAAATGGTAAAGTCTATGTATTCAACATCATAGCACAAAGTCTAAGGGAGTTCATTCCTTTAGCACAACGTCACATGCGGAACGGACTAA
>BQKN01056309.1:0-17807 GCA_022839385.1 Asparagus kiusianus
TCCTCCCCCTCCAGATCCACCTCTCCTCGCAAGTCCAGGAAGGTTCGCTGGTCTTCGGATTTGAAGACCCAAGAAGATCTCCCCGCCACCGCTGCAATCGTGGCTCACAACGCCCCGCCGACATCCGACGAGGCTGAAATTGCAGATCTGAACCCCTTGAACGAAGGGTTGACTACTGATGATGTGCCTGTTCTATCAAAGAGGGCGCGACAGAGACGGCGACAACGCCTCGCGCGCCAACTGGCCAAGGCGTTAGAACCGATGGATGGAATCCGCTATGAAGCGGATCTGAAGTCCAGGAGGCACCAAGCGCCGCAACAGCGGGTATCCAACTCCTCCAACTCAACCACGAATGAATGGATCCGCGTCAAAAGGACGCGTTCAACTCTTGAAGAAAGGATCCATAAACGCCGCGCGTTACTCGCGCATGCGCGAGCTCTAATGCAAGAAGCACAGAAATTGGAACAAGAAGAAGTGGTCAAAAAGCCACCAAGATCCCACCGAGTCTGGAGGCCAAAGTCCAAACCGGCAACAAAAACAACCCAAACGGTGCCCAAAGGCATCGAAAAATTCAAGCCACCAAATGGTGGCTCGGCAAAATTCAAGCCACCAAATGGTGGCTCGGCAGAATTCAAACCACCAAATGGTGGCTCGGCCAAGGTCAAGCCACCAAATGGTGGTTTGAGCGGAACTCGAACTGGTTCGACCCGTTTTACTGCGAAATCACTTCCTGCAGTCCCGTCTGAGTTTCCGGCAGCCTCTATTACTGTCCCGACAAGTTCCACGCCTCCGGTGGAGATCCACGACAGTGTGGATTTGTCCTATTTTAAGATGACCATCAAAGACCGCCTTGGCCCTTCACACGATGATCGAGGCAAAGTTCCAGTTAGGGAGCGCCCAGGCTTATTGAATGGATCTCGAGCACATTTTCAGGCTGAAGGTCATCCTCCTAGGTAGTGGAGGAGAAAGTATAACTGGAAAAGTCCCACAGATGATCGCATTGGATTGCGTGTTGAAATCCAGGAGCCTGTTGAGGGCCGACATTCACAAAAACGTCGCCTCAGACATGCGACTCCTGAAAATGCTAACGAAGCGTTGTATCCCCAGAAGAAAACGTACTCGTCAGACGAAGATGTTATACCTGGGAAGTCGTACCAACACACGATAGGTTGCTCCAGTCATCAAACTGACGAGTTATACTATCAAGCTGGGGGTGCGAACAAATCTGGGAAAATGAGTGCCCGGAATACAGATTCTCACTGTCCATGTGCTAAAATCATCAAGGCAGTGTTGTCAGAATGCTGCTGTTCTAAAGCCCCAAAAAGAGTCTCGGTGTTTGAGAGAATCTCTACCAGGGCGTCCGAGACCAAACCAAGGCGTTTCCGCAAGAGGAAGCCCGTCCACCAAGATGATGAATTTCCAGAAGTGTCCGTCAATATGATCGGGAGAGGGAAGTCAACACGACGCTTTAGCCCGGATCAGTTTACCACGGTGTCCCAACGTATGACTCGATTGAGAATAGGGACCAGTAGGCGGAAAGATTACCAAAGGATCCAGAAGGGAATTCCTTTAGAAGATGAAGTGTCAGATGCTGGTTCAGATGCCTGCTCAGCCATAGCATCCGATGACACGGTATCTAGTGCAGGACAACCCTACGAATCGCTCATGATTAGCGCCGAGCAGGTGTCTAAGATACTTGAGGACGCTTTGGCTAAGCAGAAGGAAAATTTCAAGTTTGAAATGGAGATGGCCATGCAGCAGTTGAGAGAAATGCATGACCAGCAAATCGCGGCACTGACAACTCATCAAGGAGAATCTAGTCGTCGCAATAATGCTAATCAAGGCGATGATGAACGTGAAGTAGAGGATAATGCCAACATGAACACTCCTCCTGTCAACAACAATAATGGGGGTGGCCCTTCAAATGATAATAACACGAAGGAGGACCATGTTACTTCTCCCCGAAATCACTCGAAGACAGATACGAGTGAGGATAAGAAAATGAGGGACTTGGAGAGCAAGATCAATGCGTTGATGAATGCTCAAGAAGTGAAAAGGTCCGGAATACCATGTCCGTACCCAAGGGAATGGGAATCAATTCCATATCCGGCGAAATTCAGTTTGATCAATTTCACACCGTTTGATGGAAAGGGTTCACCTACCCAGCACCTAATATACTTTAAGTCACACCTGGGAATAATCTCTGGGAATGAACCTCTTATGGTGCGGTCATTCGTCGGCACTCTTCGCGGAGCAGCCTTCGATTGGTATCGCTGTCTCAAGCCAGGAAGTATCAGCAGTTGGGACGACATGGAAGATATGTTTCTGACGAACTTCTTTGATGACGACATAGAGATCTCAATCGGCACATTATTCGACGAAAAACAGAAGAATGGTGAGACGGTTGAAAACTTCGTCAAGAGATTCCGGAATAAAGCAATGAACTGCAGGGATCTAGTCAGTGAAGACTTCATTCTCGAAACCTGCCATAATAATCTTTCATTGGACATTCTCGAGGCTATGGGAATGGCACCACCAAAGACCTGGAAGGACTTGAAGGTGCGAGGAGAACGAGCCGAACGATTCCTTAAAAGGAAGAAGGCTGAAAGAGGGCAGACAGCACATAATCCTCCACAACAAAATTTTGTCCCTAAGGGTAAGGGAAAGGCACAAGCGAATGTAGTGGACGCGAACCAAATGTTCGAAGTGCAATCGCAGCCGCAACAGCAGCAACAGAAGGCGCCTCAACAATCAAGGTGGCAACAACAGCCCCAGAAGCAAAAGGCCTCAGAACCGAAGTTTCCAAAGGTCTATTCATTCAAAGAGGATGAAGTTCCTGGTATTTTTAAATACCTTATCGAGAACAACAAGATCAAGTTGCCTCCGGTCCAGGATCAAGAAGATGCTAAAAGAGTTAGTGATCCAAAATACTGCGCATTTCACAGAGCGGTGCACCATCCTACCAAGGCATGCTACGCCCTTAAAGATAAGATCCAAGCTCTAATCGATGTTGGTGTCATCACTATGAAGCAACCCAAGGAGAAGAAGGTGGGTGCGAATGCAGTGTCGATAAGTTTCGGATCCGTTCCCTTAGATTGGTTTCAACCTGAACCAGTGGTAAATGCAGCAGTGAAGACTGTGAACGATGATCCTCACAAGCAGCGCCAAAAATGGCTTATACCACACACAACCCCGAACGGTGAGATTCTTTGGGTTCACCCCGATCTAATTGGAGATGAAAAATGAACTGGAACCTCTTCCAAGAAAAGGTCAAAAGGAAAAGGTAAGTCTTGTTTTGGAGTTTCTGCTATTCCAGGCGAAGATGACGATAGAATCCCGGCCTTTCCACTTTCTGAAGATGAACAGGAGGCTTTTGTGACCCGGAGTGGGAGCGAGTATCATTTCAAGTATCCGGATGCTTCTGAACAACTGGCTAAGCAGGGGGTGGCCAAAACCGTTCCGTCCAAGACATTGGCAGAACTGGGAATTGTCGCAACTCCCCCAACACCCGTAGCTGCGGAGAAAGCCCAGCAAAAGGAGAAAGGGAAAGAGCCTTTACGCCAAGAGGTCCAAAACCCGAGGCAGTCTCGATTCAATCATCTGATTGGAAGAGATAAATCGGGAAATACAAGCTCTCCGCCCCATTTTGACATCATGGCGCAATTAGCTAATATACCGGCTAGGATAACCCTATACGAATTATTGCTCCTTTCAAAGGATACAAGGAAAGCATTACAAGAAGCCTTGAACGACTCAGAAGCTTTCCTGACTCGAATCAAGCCATCTCCTGAAGAATCAGAGCCGTCTGTTCAACATTGCAATCTCGCGGCGCATCATTTTCCCTGCATCTCCTTCACCAAAGAAGACATGCAGACGAAGAACTCAAAGCATGATCGGCCTTTGTATTTCACCGGGCACATTGGCTCCAGCGTGGTCAACCGGATCCAAGTCGATCCGGGTTCCACTGTTAGTATCATGCCATTCCGATTGATGCATAATCTCGGAATACCGACTAGTAAACTAGCCTCCACCGGCACTACGATTTACGGATTCAACACCAGCGGGTCCAGACCCTTGGGAAAGATTCGGATCAAATGCCAGATCGGGGATTTAAAGTCAGAAGTTACCTGTCACGTGATTGACGCGGAAACATCCTATAACTTACTGTTGGGTCGACCTTGGATCCATGGTAATCTTATAGTCCCGTCAACTCTTCATCAGTGCCTCAAATACGTGGACACTAATAATGAAGTCAAGATGGTGGTCGCGGATAAGCAATCGTTTAAGGGATTGGAGAACTATTTACCGATTCCCTTCTATACGGTGCCGAATCCGATACTGAACCATCGGCCCAAGGAACGGACAGCGGGGATGAAGCTGATACCGAAGATGGGTTTGATTATGATGGTGGTTTTATACTTAATGACATTGTACCCATTGTAATCAGTCTTAACGATGATAAATCATCGGAAAGTAGTTGTAACTGGCAACTTGTCGAAGAGATATCAATAAATGAAGATTTAGAGTACTCGTCGTGTCTCAATAATATCACTAAAGAACTGTATGATAACCCTGACTTGTACATGCCACTTCAATCATTTTGCATGACTAAAAAACAGGTACAGGATCCATTCGGAACGACGCTTGTCATTCCTACGAAGACAAGAGGTGAAAAGGAAGTCGTCTACGGTAAAGGAAGAGAATCTCCGTCACCAGACCACTTCTTGGATGAGGAAGACGATGATGATAAACCTGCCCCTCATCTATTCAGATATAATACAAAAGCGCGCGATCTCATGGAGAAGTATGGATATGACTTCACGCTCGGAGAAGGTCTTTGCTTTGGTCGAGGTCCGCGAGTTCCACCTCGAATGGCCTATGTACCAAAAGGAAAGCCCGACGATTATTATCGTCACAGAAGAGGCTTAGGCTATGTCTCCTCATCTAATGACGAATGTTGCTGGCAAGTTATTGATCAAATTGCTAACAAAGCTAAAAATGGGTACTCTTCTGATTCTTCAGCTTGGGATTCCGACACTAGTCTTGGAGAAATGTTCAAAAAGCTGATGTCGAACATGACTACGGTCGATCTTGTGACAATAGAGGAAGACGATCAGATGCCAACTTGGGAAGATCCTTGGGTTCATCACCTAAACATGCAGTACGGCGATAGGTTTGAACAAAGAGAACCTCCTACCGAAGATCAAGTGGTCCAAGTGAATATGGGTAACGAAGATAATCCGAAACCAATATTCATTAGCGATAGCCTCCCGCCGGAAGAGAAAGAAGAGTTAATCTCTCTTATCAGGGAATACATTGATGTGTTCGCCTGGAACTATGAAGACATGCCAGGACTCGATCCAAACGTAGCAGTGCATCGTCTTAATATTAAGCCGGATGTCAAACCTATCAAACAACAACAAAGACGGTTTCGTCCGTAGATGATGGAGGCAATCGAGGCAGAAGTTAAAAAGCTTATTGACTCGGGCTTCGTTAGGGAAGAGCAACATCCC
Source organism: Asparagus kiusianus (assembly GCA_022839385.1). Lineage (NCBI taxonomy): Eukaryota > Viridiplantae > Streptophyta > Magnoliopsida > Asparagales > Asparagaceae > Asparagus > Asparagus kiusianus. The sequence continues at coordinate 5,514 of BQKN01056309.1, forward strand.
GAGTGGCTTGCCAATATTGTCCCGGTCCTAAAGAAGAACGGGAAAATCAGGGTTTGTATTGACTTTAGAGACCTCAACGCTGCCTGCCTAAAAGATGATTTCCCCCTACCCATCACAGATGTCATCATCGACAATACGTGTGGGTTTGAGAGGATGTCTTTCATGGACGGTTTCTCTGGTTAAAACCAAATAAAGATGCATCCAGATGATGAAAAGCATACCGCATTTAGAACGCCCCTCGGCATTTTCTGCTACACGGTTATGCCCTTCGGCTTAAAGAATGCAGGTGCTACATATCAGAGAGCCATGTCGAAGATCTTTCAGGGGCATCTCCGAAAGACTGTCGAATGCTACGTAGATGATCTGGTTGTGAAAAGTCGTGACAAGAATGATCATATTAAAGACTTAAAGACCATGTTCGATCTGATGCGGACCCATCAATTGAAGATGAATCCTACCAAATCTTTCCTCGGGATGTCCAGTGGTAAATTCCTTGGATTCGTCGTCACTACTAAAGGTATTCACATCGACCCCGATAAAGTAAAGGCAATTAATGAGTTGCAACCTCCGAGAAACCTTAAGGAACTCAGAGGTTTACAAGGACGATTGGCGTATATCCGACGGTTCATCTCGAACCTCTCAGGAAAATGTCAACCATTCTCCAAACTCACAAAGAAAGGCGTGTCGTTCATATGGGATGATGCTTGTCAGAAGGCGTTCGAGAGTATTAAAGAATATCTCTCGAAACCTCCTATACTCGTTGCACCGAAATCGGGCAAACCGTTCTTGATTTATGTCAAGGCGACAAGTCACTCATTAAGTGCACTACTCGCACAAGATGACGATAACGGTCACGAACAGGCAGTATATTACCTGAGTCGGACCTTGGTAGGTGCCGAATCCCGATATCCCATGATCGAAAGTGAATGTCTCGCCCTGGTGTTCGCAATTCAGAAGATGCGGCATTACCTGGTCGGACAGACTATTTATGTAATTTCTAAAGTTAACCCAGTCCGAGTATTCATGACACAACCAGCTTTCATGAATTGGCGGTTAGCAAAATGGGCCTTGCTCTTGTCCCAATACGACTTACATTTTAAACAACAGAAGTCAGTAAAAGGACAGGCCATCTGTGATCTCCTGGCAGCTAATCCGACCACGGATAATGCCGAGATATATGATGACCTACCTGACGAAACCCACGAGGTCAACGCAACTTCGCACCAACAAGTATGGCGTTTGTATTTCGATGGTGCTTCTCGGGCAACTAATATAGCAAGTGCTCCTGGAGGTTCTAAGGTCTCCTCCGGAGTTGGAGTTGTTTTAGTTTCCCCAGGAAAACATGTGATGCCTCGAGCCTACTCGTTAACCGAGCCATGCTCGAATAATGTAGCCGAATATAACGCACTGATTATAGGACTCCATTTCGCTAAGGAACTGGGGGTTGAGTATCTTGAAGCTTTCGGTGATTCTCAACTGATAGTTAAACAAGTCCAAGGGGAGTACGAAGTCCGAAGTCAGGATTTAATACCATATCATAAGATGGCAGTGGAAATAGCAGAATCATTCGAAGGATTCTTCATCGAACACGTTCCGTGGTTACAGAACACCTATGCAGATGCATTAGCAGCATTAACCGTATCTCTGGCACAGCCTCCCGGAACAGAGCAGTTTGTTACGGTAAGAACTCACCAGCTCTTGGTGCCACTCTACGATGAAGAGGACAAAGAAGAAGAGGTTCAAGAGGTATACGCGACTCAAGTCGAGTTCGAACCCCAAGATTGGCGTTTCCCCATCATTGACTACGTCTTGCATGGAATCTTACCAGAAGATGTGAAGGAAAGGGACTCAATTCGACGAAGAGCATCAAGGTTCTACTATAACACGGAGAATCGAACGCTATACCGCAGGGGGTATGATGGCTTGCTGTTGCGTTGCTTATCGACAAAAGAAGCTGAAGAAGTCCTTAAGGAAGCACACGAAGGGGTTTGTGGTGCACACCAACCCGGTCCCAAGCTTTATGATCGCATCAGAAGAATGGGATATTTTTGGCCTCTTATGATGAGTGAAGCAGTCGCATATGCCCGAAAGTGTCATGCGTGTCAAGTACACACGAATTATATGCACCAACCTCCAGAGCATCTGCATCCTTCAGTTACATCATAGCCGTTCGAGACTTGGGGAATGGATATTGTCGGTCCTATAAATCCCCCTTCGGTCAAAGGTGATCAATTCATCCTAGCAATTACTGACTATTTCTCCAAATAGGCCGAAGCCATTCTGCTCAGAGAAGTTAAGACCAGTAACGTCGTTGCATTTATCAAACACCATATTATCTACCAGCATGGTGTCCCAAGACGAATCATACATGACAACGGTCCTCAATTTGTCAGCAACGCCTTCATTAGGTTTTGCGAGAAGTTCAAAATTCAGGACGTCTCATCGACGGCTTACAATCCCACAGCAAATGGATTGGCTGAAGCTTTCAATAAAACGATCATAAAATTGTTATCGAAACTCGTGAAAAATAATAAGCGAGATTAGGATGATAAGCTTGGCGCGGCTCTATGGGCCTATCGTACTACGGTACGTACACCGACTGGCGTGACCCCGTATTCCTTGGTGTACGGGTGTGAAGCCGTCCTCCCGTTGGAGATACAAATTCCGTCTCTTCGAATCGCTCTCGCAACCCAGATGACGACCGAAGAACAACATCAGAAATGTATCGAAGAACTCGAGATGCTCGACGAAAAGCGTTTAGAAGCTCAACATCATATTGAGTTTTACCAAGCCAGAATTTCTCGAGCTTTCGACAAGAAGGTTCGACAACGGAGCTTTAAAGAAGGAGATTTGGTCTTAACTGAAAGACGGCCTATGATCCTTAACTCTAAGAAGAAAGGCAAATTTGAACCCAAATGGGAAGGACCATTCGTAGTAGAGACGGTCTACTCGAATGGTGCATATCGCCTAGTTACCAAGGATGGTGACCGGCTCATGATGCCAATAAATGGCAAGTTCCTGAAAAAATACTATCCTTAGTACCTTCGGGATAACCAATGTATCGGGAAGTTCCCAGCAGAATCTCACATCTGGTATTCTTAGGGATAACCCAATCACTGTAAAAGTGATAAATAAGAGATTTACATTTAAACTCTAAATGCCAGAATGTTTCCTTTTATTATTATCACATCCTCTGACTCTCATGAGTTCTTTGTGAGACGAAATTCAATCTTTTGACGGGTTAGCGTTTCCTCACAAAATACCCCACTGATCAAGTCAACTGACGATGGGTCCATTAAAATTTCTATCCGCCAATTCATGGCAATTTTCAAAGCTCGAAATGTTAAGTCCTGATCACTTAACATCAAAATCCTCCATCGAGTGACTAGTACAAACCAGTATTTCTACTGCTACTTGTATTCCACTCCCCTTGCTTTCAGGTCAAACCTATAAAAGTTAAGACCAAAGCCAAATTCCCCTCTCGATTCCTTCCATGAATGAGAGGTCCACTTTTAAATTGAGCAATCAAACCTGTAAAAGTTAGGATTGTCTCCAACTCTACTTAGTCAAACTTGCGTTTAGTTAGGACTAAGTTTGAATTATCTCTTTCGATAAACAAAAATCTTTCATCTTTTCCTTTTTCAGCCAAACCTATAAAAGTTAGGGTCGAAATTGGAATTTACCTTCAATAAATGAAGAACTCTTTTGGATCAAGCAGCCAATCCTATAAAAGTTAGGGTTACTTGAATCTTCCCGATTCTCGGAGTGGATATCCCACTCTTAGTCTCATCTTTTCGGATTCTGGGGGTAGAGATCTCACCTCGAGTTTCCCTTTCCTACTGAAGATAGAATATAAAATTCTTCCTCTTCGGTACTGGGAGATAGAATATAAAATTCTTCCTCTTCCATCTTTCGGTCCGTCTTTACCCTAAGGAAAGACACGATTCTCAACCTCAAATCCGTGCATTCTATGCGTGGGGAATTTTATCCCGAATCCTAAGTAGGGATAGACCAACGCCTAATACGCGTTGCCGGGCACCATGTTCCCGTAAATATGGTGAAGTCTATGCATTCAAAGTCATAGCATCAAGTCTAAGAGAAGCAATTCTTTTAGCACAACGTTACATGTGAGACGGGTTTTAGAATTCACATGCTAGCCCGATTCAAATGGTGATCGGTAAAGTCACATCAAACCCGTTAAAGGCTGGGGGTTTGCCAAAAATCCCAAAGTCTATGTCTAACACACATTGCCGGTTTAGTCTTTTACCGATTGAAAAAAACCATCAGAGTTTAAGTCTGGGGAATTTTATCCCGAATCCTAAGTAGGGATAAGCCAACGCCTAATACGCGTTGCTGGGCGCCATGTTCCTATAAAAATGGTGAAGTCTACGCATTCAAAGTCATAGCATCAAGTCTAAGAGAAGCAATTCTTTTAGCGCAACGTTACATGTGAGACGGGTTTTAGAATTCACATGCTAGCCCGATTCAAACGGTGATCGGTAAAGGCACATCAAACCCGTTGAAGGATGGGGGTTTGCCAAAAATCCTATAAGTATTATGATTGATTATTCCGAACAGAATAAGACATCATGAAAAAAAAGGGGGGCATAATAAACAAAAAATATATATATCTTCTATTAATAAAAATTCTGAGTTTGCAGGTACAAAAGTCGTAGTTAATCGACATGAAGCTTATGGCTAAGAACTTGCTGCTCTAACTTAGATAATTCCATGGTATAATCTTGCTCAAGCTCACTCCGTATCGCGATCTTCATAGAGTCTTCATCAGCAGCCAATACCTTCACGGCCTCCGCTTTCGCCATAGCCAACTTCTCCTTAGTGAGTGTCAGCTGTCCAGACGTCTCCTCTCGAGCGCGCTCCGCGTGTACCCTCGTTATCTTCAAAGCAGCTTGAGCATCCTTCACTGCTTTTAGCTCTAGCTCAAGTCGTGCTATAGTGGCATCACCTGACGCAAGAGAGGAATCAATATTGTGAAGAGTTGTTGATCTACCAGCATAAGCCGCTTCCATTTGATAAACAAGACCCTCCGCTTCCCGAATCTTAGAATCGGCAGATATTTGAGCTGCGCGCCATGCTTGTAACTTGGCTTCCATCTGAGCATCCACATATGAAGAAACTCCAGCTGCCTGAAATCCCTTCAGCTTCGCAAGTTCGCACTCAAGGCAAACCAAGTCTGCAGTAATAATGTCTGCCAGGTCTGAATACCCTTGACTCCTTAGAAGAGCCACTTGATTGTCGAGATATGACTTGAAGAGACTAATAGAAAGCCCGTTGCGGAGGAGATTGTCAACCATCTCGTTCACGAACGAGAAGAAAGAGCGAATTTCCATACGAAGGAGAATTTTATCCGGGTCGTTATCAAATAGTAGCATCGTGACGAGATCATAAAGCTGAGTTGAGAGTCCTAAAAAGAAGAGTAGCTATTTAGGAATCTTAGTCCGAATAGTTTCAAGATAAATATCGAAACAGGGCTCACCAATAACTACTGAAGGTTCTCTAGTTTGACACTCTGCGTTCGACACCTCTTGCATGCTTGTATGAGTTGTCGAAACTATTGCGAATGTAATAGTCGCAGATGTACCGACTTCTTCAGTTGGTCTTGCGATTTGTTCAGCTAGGTAGATCCCCGCAGCTGCAGTAGTCATCTCGGTTGCCAGGATCGTGTGCTGAGTTGGGGCCACTGACGACTGAGTTTCTATTATAGTTCCTGCCAACAGCAAGAGATCAAGACCCTCAGGATCGTCAGATATCCCAACAATAATAGCTGCATCAGTCTTAACGACTGGTCCTACAAGCATGACTCCCTTAAGGATTAAAGTGAAACCGATAAGGGAATAATTTTCATAAAAGGACAAAATCCATACCCACAGAAGAACCAACTTCAATAATCGGTTCAACAGCTTCGGTGACTGGTTCGGTGGCATCTCGACGAGTTTGCTCTAACAGCATTTCATCAAGTAGCCTATCCTCAGAACCCGAAGGATCCTGTATGGGATCAGACAGGGGTACATCGGCTACATGATGAAAGGTGTCGGTATCATTCAAGCCTTCCATTGAAACATCTGAAGAAAATTCTAAGTGTTAAGACATGGAAAGAGAAATGAAAATCGGCAATGAGAAAGAATTAAATTCACCTTCAGTAATGACAGCTTGCTCTTCAACCCCAGCATCAATGATCGCCTCTTGTAGCTTTTCTAAAAGAGCCAGAAGCATATAAGCAATTAGAAGAGGGACAAACTCTGAATCGTTTAATACTTGAGATTGCCATCTAAAAGTCGTACTACCGATAATAGGTATACCTGGGTTAGCAATCACCACGGGCGAATTAGATCCCACGACGGTACCTTCACCAGCGCCAGGTGCTGTATCTGTTTCAATACCTTTTAGATCCTGATTCACGGCCTCATCTGTTGGTGGCGCGAAGCATGACCCTCCAAAAAAGTCTAAGTCTGGAGAAGGAGAATTGTACCTCATTGAGTCTTCATCGTGACCTTCTGGAATAGAAAATCCGTTGAATCTAAAGTTTGGTAGAAGAAAAGGTTGAAAAGATGACAAGAGTTAGAACATTACCTCCCCCAACAATGGGCATGTCACCAAGTGGTTCTGCGTTGGGAACCGACGAGGTGACGCGTAGCCTCAAAGTCATCTTCTGACGTTTACAAGGTCGCGCCTCGTCGGGATCCGCGGGTCTACTTGGTATAGATCCAGCACATGGTTCAATTGAGGGATCGATTCGAGCCACGGTCCGAGAACTAGTGCGAGTAAAGTGACGACCTTTCACTTCCTTTCCTCCTTCAAAGCTTAAACCTGGAATTTCAACAAACATTTTGTGAGGATAAGTGGGTAAAGCTTTCCACCTTTTTCGGGTCTTGAGTCAGCGAATTTGATCGGCGACTGCCAGATCCAATAGCTCTGCGAAGAAGGACTCTGACAAACCTGTATCGGGTTCCTCTTCATCAGGGTCCGTTGCTTTAGCCTTACCGCTGACAACATCTGCATCTGAACATTCTTCTTCAAAAAAGAAGGGACTGTCCTCTTGTTCTTTATCTATAGAGGGACCGACGGGTTCTTTACCTTTCCTCTTCTGGTACTCAGCCTCATAAACCATTTGGGTAGCAATCCGTGCTGCTGCTTCGGCTGTCAACTCGGCGATTGGCTTCACCGCGACGGACTCATTGGCCGCTAATAGCCAACGGCAATATAAGAAGGTGAGTTCCACTTGGCGTTCAGCAATAGGAAGACTAAACCTGGCGCCAGTGCAACCTGTAATATTCCACAACCATGCTCGGGCACCGTCTACTAGGCCACTGCGAGTCCGAACCCTGAGCTTGGATTCCCAACATATATCTAATCATACCCAAGTTGTTGTGCGAATCTGCATCGTAGTTACGGTTCTATGTAGCAGTAGTTCTTTACTCGAAAAACCACATAACCTGGCCTAATGTTCACTAGCCAGTCAAAGCACCCCGCGTCAAGACAAGTCCGACCAGTACCAGGTTTCTCCATGTCAATCAATGAATCACCATAACGGCCTAAAAATCGAGGGAAACATGTCGAGAAGACCCAGCATTTATGTTCTTGCAATCGTTTACATATGTCCGAGAACCCCCGTCCTTTCCATTTACAATCTTCTATCAGTTGCAGCAAAGGGACGGATTGATCCACAATCTTGGGTGCATCTATCATATCAGGGCGGTGAAGAGCAAACCACGCCATCAAGTGTAGGGCAGCTCCACCTTGGCCGTTGGGATTACAGCACTTGGCTGGCTTCCTTCCTGAGTGAAAGTACTAATCAGTTGGCGAAGACCACGGTGGATATCGGTGATCATTGCTGGGAGAAGAGAAAGATTTTTCCGATGAGCCAACTGAACAGCAGGGTAAAGTACCTCCACGGGCAGAACATCCGTGGGATGGTATGGGACTACGCATTTCTTCAACCAAATGGTGAGATAACTAGCCAACAGAGTCATCGGGTGAATAGGCTTCATAGTATGCCATAAGAATGTGCGAAACTTGGTCCCAGCAGGAAAATCATCCTCGATACCGGAAGTGGTGTAGGAATGCGCGTCAGACTTCTTAATTAATTCATTAATTTCTGCCGTAGTCAATGGTCTCAACTCGCAAATCGCTTCACCAGAGTTGCTTTCCAGATTATTGAACAAATAACTTGCAAATCTTTTTAAGGTGATTTGCGGTTTGGTCCTCTTCAATACTGGGTCAACACCTGCCAAAGCGGTATGGTAATGGCAGGTGAGATCCCACAAAGTGTCGTAACGATCCGGGGTAGTCGACTTCAACTGTCGTAACTCCCGATTCGAAGGAAAGTATTCTTGGTATATCATATTTCCCATCGGCAAACCCGAAACCTTATGCATTTCATGAAGAGCTAATCCTAATTCCCCACGCTTCGTTAGAAATGTATTCGTATCGGGATTATAAAGCTCCGTCAACGCAAGGAAGTGAGGAATGCTGAGTGTTAGTCCGTACATAGTGGCACGAACGGCCTCGTATAGTCCGCTAGCCTTCAGTTCTTCACCCCACCGGGCGAGGACATAGTTGGTTAGGCGAGACCACCATAATTTATCTAAAGAATGGACCCAACCATAACATCTGTGATTAATGGCAGGCATCTCTCTCCCCAGCCTCACAAGACGATTCTTCAAAGTATTAGCAACCGTGAATAGTTCGCCTCGTGGCGAGTCATTCAGCCCCGATACACCAGGATGTAATCCGGTGATACGGTTTCTGTTACTCGAACCAGGAGTGGAGTGATGAGTGATATATCCACAATGGACATGTTCACGTTCTTCCGTCAGATCCCACGACATCTCTCGTTTAACAGCTTGTCGTCGTAGCTCAATCAATGGGCGATGACGAGGAATATGAGGGGTATATAAGAAGCCCGCTTCATCTTTATGTAACCACTGCTCAGCCTTGAGGGGTTTGATGATCGGATCCTCAACAGAATCGCCAAATAGATAATCTGGCTTCTTTATGGGATGAGTGGAGTTAACATCTTCAACCAGAGGTACGTCGGTAATCAATTGCCGTAAGGTACGACGATCTCCTTTGCGTATTAGTTGGGAGAGTTCTTCAGGTGCACCCGGAGCAAATTGGGGGATGGCCGGAATTAGCATAGGGTCGGGGGCAGAGGCGTAAGCCTCGCCGGAGCGGCCTTCCACCGCTTTGGCACTTATCGCCCTTGAAGGAAATTCAACTGAAACAAATAATGCACATTCACAAATACAATTATAACATCTTCTGGTTATCAAAACAGGCGTTGAACTCAGTTCACGAAGCGGCGAGATAGAGTCACGATCCTGTAATTGGTGAGACGGTTTCAACGGTATTACGCGCGCACAAGATAAAGTATGCTATCGTACAACAACGCGATAACATACCTTACCCCACGCGATGCGATACAGTGTGAAATCACCCCAAGTTAATTCAGGCATGTTTTGACCAAGCAAAACACGGCTGTGAAGCGGCCACACCCACGAAGGAGAATGGCGACTCTATACCGGTGAAATCGCCTTAAATTAATTTCAAGCATGTTTTGATCAGGCGGAACACGGATATGAAGCGGCCACGCCCACGAAGGAGAATGACGGCTATATACCGGTGAAATCGCCTTAAATTAATTTTAAGCATGTTTTGATCAGGCGGAACACGGATATGAAGCGGCCACGCCCACGAAGGAGAATGACGGCTCTATACCGGTGAAATCGCCTTAAATTAATTTTAAGCATGTTTTGATCAAGCGAAACATGGATATGAAGCGGCCACGCTCACGAAGGAGAATGACGGCTATATACCGGTGAAATCGCCCTAAATTAATTTTATGCGTGTTTTGATCAAGCGAAACACGGATATGAAGCGGGCACGCCCACGAAGGAGAATGACGACTCTACATCGGTGAAATCGCCCTAAATTAATAAGAGAAATGATAACGCTATACCAGCGCAACTGAAAGGTAGGGGCTCGGGTGACTGGGTTGCAGAACGACCCCTCGCGGTACGTGACTTCCTCGTCGCCATAGCTAACCTGCAACGAGAACCAACAATTCAATCATTCAGAGATTTGGGAAGTATAATGTTAAAAAAGGGAAATTGTGAATCTTCGATTGAAATTCTATAACATAGAATTTTCTAGTTGAAGGTCCGATTAAACCTATACGACATCCCCCATTCAAGTTATTTCGACCACATACAAGTTTGGACTCAAAGCATACACGAGTTCAGTTACATACGAATTCGACAATACAAGAAAATTGGCTATATACGAGTTCGAGTTCAGTCATATACAAGAATTCAGATTAACATCAACTTGGATTCGGCTATGTATAGGTTCAAAGTCGTCAACCAACACTTAAGGCCCAAATTGGCACAAAAGCCCTCCAAATTTCAGCCTATTTTTTTACACATAACACCCTCAAATTTCAACCCATTTTTACACATAAGGCCTTCAAATTTCAGCCTTTTTTTTTCTACACAAACCCCTCAAAGTTCAGTTCATCTCTTTGCATGTAAACCCCTCAAAGTTCAGTTCATCTCTTTTCACATAAATTCCTGAAAATTCAGTCTCAAACTTGCACACAAACCCCCAAAATTTCAGCCCTAATTTCGGCCAAATACCCTCTCAAATTCTCCAAAATTTGCACACAATCCATCTCCCAAATTTCGGCCATACATATGCATGAAATTAAAAAAATATTGAGATCAAAAGTGAGGGAATATATATCCTAATTTTCGGCCAACCTTCAAGAATCAAAAATCAAGATTTGATTTTTCCCCAAATCAAAAAATTAGGGTTTTGAAATTTGGAGGATTCAAGAGAAAAGAATCAATCTAAAGCATGGAGGCCTTACCAAAGCTTGGAGAATCCTTGAAGATGAGGCTTTGTTGTTGATGAAGATCCTCCAAAGCCAACTTTCCTTGCTTGAAACTTTGGAGAGGATGAGAGCTTGGAAAGAGGGAAAGTTGAAGCTTTAAAGAGTTTAGAAGGTTTGAAGAAGAAGAGGATGAAGTCCTTGGAGAAGGAGAGCACAAAACCGAAGTTGAAAGGGGGAGTTCTCTGTTTTCAAAACCGAAAGAAAAAATGAGGGGGGGGGGTGGGGGGGGGGGGCGGAATTTGCTTGCTGGAATCGAACAGAAGAGGAGAAGGGAAGTTTAGCTTTTATATTGGGGATCTTGGGTTGGACCGAACCCATATGAACCAAACCCATATGACCCGAACCAACTCAAACAAGCATGAACTGAACCGGATTGAATCATTTTTTTTATGGTTCACACGCGTATGAGGTGTGAAATGTTGGCTCAAACGTGTAGAAAGAATTGGGGATGATTTATATACACTTTGATCCCTTTTTTAGATATTTTTACGACGTATTCAACACTCGTATCTAATACGAGTCTAAACTATTTCTCACAATTGACGGGAAGTTCCTGGAAAATATTATGTATAATATTCTTAAGGATAACCCGTCAACCTCCGACGGGTACACGAGGCTAAACTAATTCCCGAAACTCCTAGGAGTACACGAGTATAAACTGGTTCTCCTCAGGTTGATTTGAAACCCTAAGGTCAACGCTGGATCGACGCGTAGCCCTAGGTCAACGCCGATCAACGCGTTACGATGAGAGTCAACACTGGTTGATTCGAAACCCTAAGGTTAACGCCGGATCAACGCGTAGCCCTAGGTCAACGCCAGTCAACGCGTTGCGATGAGAGTCAACACTGATTGATTTGAAACCCTAAGGTCAACGCGGATCAACGTGTAGCCTTAGGTCAATGCCGGTCAACGCGTTGCGATGCAGATAGTTAATCCAAAAGTCAACTCAGCGAGGCGAGCCAAAATTAACTCACCAAATTCAAATTCGAGACTTCGGCAACGGCCGGACGATAAACGCAGCATCGGGAGCATTGCAACTGGTCGGTGAAACACTGAACAGACTGAAATGTGGAGAAGTCAAGAACTGAAATCGGTTATAGGTCCTTTAATACCGACTGAAGGTATAGGCCTATCACATCCAAAGTATTCCAGACTCCTCTGTAAAGGAATGAGACTAAAACACTTTGGAGGGGGTATCTGTAGGCGTCTAAAACTGCCTATGAGTCCCTGTATGCAGCTCGAGACGAAAAGAAGGCGATAAACGTCATCATTCAAATCGAGAAGATTCACCAAGTGGCCCACACGCTTGCCAGCCACCAAATCGGTGTACGAGTCAACGAAGCAATGAGAGACACACAAAACGATGGAACGAACCAAACTCT
>BQKN01056311.1:0-14464 GCA_022839385.1 Asparagus kiusianus
GAACATCTTCGTCCTTGAAGGAGTACTCTTTTTGAGGCCTCTGATCCGAAGTCTTTTGCTGCCTCCGGGACTGCTGTTGTGATGTTTGATTAGCATCGACAGTCGTTGCGGGTGTCTTGCCCTTACCATGGGAGGCGAAGTTCGAGTTCGGAGGATTCGTCGTCGACTGACGCCTTTCGGCCTTCTTCCTTCGGAGGAAGCGTTCGGCTTGATCTCCTCGGACCTTCAAGTCTTTCCAAGTGTTGGACGGTGCTGTCCCTATTGCTTCCAACACGTCCAATGCGAGGTTGTTGTGGCAAGTTTGGAAGATGAACTCTTCGGTGATTGGATCCCGGCAATTCAACGCTTTGTTCCGGAACCTCTTGACGAAGGTTTCGACCGGTTCCCTGTCCTTTTGTTTCTCGTCGAGCAACGTTCTGATGGATATCTCGGTGTCGTCATCGAAGAAGTTAGCGAGGAATTTTGTCTCCATGTCATCCCAGCTATTTACGCTTCCTGGCTTGAGGCGACGATACCAATCGAAGGCGGCTCCGCGAAGAGTGCCAACGAATGACCGCACCATCAGAGGCTCATTACCAGAGATGACACCCAGGTGCGATTTGAAATAAATCAAATGCTGAGTGGGGGAAGCTTTCCCATCGAATAGCGTGAAGTTGATTAGACTGAACTTCGCCGGATAGGGGATTGATTCCCACTCTCTTGGGTATGGACAAGGAATGCCCGTTTTCTTTATCTCTTGAGCGGAAATCAATGTATTGATTTTGCTCTCGAGATTTTTGATCTTTGAACTCTCACTTGTATCTTCGTTGGCATTCTCATTACCACCCCCTGCATTGATGGGAGGATTATTGGCATTGCGAGCTTCGTCCGTATCTGTGTGCTCCTCTTCCTGAATGACCTGGTTACGGCGGCTTGGTTCACCTTGTTGGTTCCTCAATGCCTGGATTTTTTGCTCATGCATCTCTCTCATAGTCTGCATGGCCATCTGCATCTCGAGCCTGAAGCTCTCCTGTTGTTTGGCCATGGCTTCTTCGAGCATCTTGGTCACTTGTTCCACGCTTATCATGAATGACTCGCGGGATTCCCCTTCGCTGGATACAGTGTTGTCAGACGCCACCGCAGAGCAAGCATCCGATTCCTCATCTTCTGAAGGTGGTCTTATCCGAACCCTCCCATACGTTCTTCGTGAGATGACTCCGGACTGCAAACGGGTTAGACGCCGGGATGCACTCAGAATTGACTCGAGATCATCCCGTGCCAATGTCCCTTTGTTGGTCATATTAATGGTGACCCTTGGAAATTCTCCATCTTCAACCACCGCTCTCCTTCGTCAGAAACGCCTAGGCCTTGGCTTTGGCGTTTTAGTGCTGAGCCTTTCGAACATCGAGACTCTCTCGGGGACTACCCTGATGCAGTTACATTCAGACAGTACCGCCCGAATGAGCTTGGTACAGGGGCATTGGGTCTCTTGTCTTTGAGGCTCCTTTTCCTGGCTTTGCTCGTACCCCCAGCACGATAGTACAGCTCGTCCGTATGAAGGTCGGAGCAACCTATCGCGTGTTGGCACGACTTCTCAGGTATAACGTTATCATCCTCGAACGACAACGCTTCCTTCTGAGGGCGAATTGCCTTCTTTGGGCTTTCAAAAGTTACGCGTCTCGAAACATGCCTTTGTGGGCGTGAGTTCTCAGCGTACTCCTGGACTTCGATGCGCAAATTGGTGCGCGCAGCAGCCTTGAACTCCTTGTCATGCTGAAAGTGATAGCGACCCCTAGCATGTTGAGTCGTTCGGGGCTTCTTCATCGGACCCAAACGTTCCTGAATTGGAGCTTTGCCTCGTTCCTTGGGAAATGGGCCGAGGTGCTCCAAAACCGACTTCTTTCTCCGGGATAATTCTGCGTGACTTTCCGGAGTAGCCATGGGAATTGTCGGTGACTTCGTTTGGTTCGCCGGAGGTTGAATCTGCTTCGAAGGTTGCAAAGGTTGCTCTTTGGCCTGAATCGCCACTTCGAATTTCGGCCTCCACACTTTGCGGGTTGATGGCGGCTTCTTTGTCACCTCCTTCTGAAGCTTTCTACGGGCTTCTTCAGCTTGAGCCCGCGCTTGCGCTGATAATGCGCGGCGCTTGCGAATGCGCTCCTCCAGCGTTGATCGATTCCGTTTGACACGGACCCATTCGTTTGTCGGCGGCTTGGAGGAGCTACCCTTCATCTATTGTTGAGGCTGTTTGCCTCTTCTGTTTTTCAGCTCCACCTTGTAGCGGACTCCGTCAACAGACTCCATTGCCTTTGCGAATTGTTTCGCAAGGCGTTGACGTTGCCTTTGGCGGGCTCTCTTCGAGAGAGTCACTACGCCCTCGGCAACGGAAGATTTGGCCAGAGCAGATCTGACCTGGCAGGAAGTTATAGAGATCTCACCCAATGCAGCTTCGGCATCCAGCGGGGCGAGATCTTCGTTGGTGTGTTTTAGTCGAAAGTTGTTGTTTTCATTGATTTGAAATCTGTTACAAACAGAATGAAACAAAGATTACAACTCTCTTGAAAATAAACACAAGTCCCGTTTTTCGGTGCTTGCTTGTGTGGGTCTTTGGCCTGTGACGGGGATGTTGATATCCGTGGACCGCCGGTCGATCAGATCCGTTCCGGGAAAATCCGACAGAGTTTTGTCTATCCGCTATGGGATATGGAAACCGACAGCTCCTATCTCGGATAATTGAGATATTCGCTCTTCTTAGTATCACCGCTAAGGGGCAACACTAAGGGAAAAGAGAAGGGGTGAATGAAGAAGGAGACTCCTCACTCCGACAGGGCTTCGCCTCTCCAAAATTCAGATCTTGCTCCAAGCCTTTGCTCTTCCAAGAATTCGGCCTTGGATTCAAGAGAGAGCCCAAAATCAGCCAACAACTAGGAGCCCTTGTAAATGAAGGCCTATGGGGTCTATTTATAGGCAAGAGGAGGCCCTAGGGGGTGTCCAAAAAGCATTTCGCCGTAAAAGCATTTCGCCGTAAAAGCATTTCGCCGTGTAACAACCTTGAGACACCCTCAAAAAGCATTTGGGCGTGTAACAACCTTGAGACACCCTCAAAAAGCATTTTGCCGAAAAAGCAACCTCCAAAAAAGCATTTGGGCGTGTAACCAACTCGAGACACCCCCGGGGTGTCTTGGCGTGGCCAAGACACCCTTGGGGTGTCTCGGCCTGGCCGAGACACCCCTGGGGTGTCTTGTGTTTCCGGTAAAAGTTGCTGTTTTCATTGATGTTCTCTTTTTCGAGATCTGTTACAACTTTGAGCGTTACAACAGGATAAAATGAAAACAAAAGGGTTACAACTTTAACGAAAATAAACACGAGATCCCGTTTTGGTACGGTCTCGCTTGCGTGGGTTGTTGGCCTGTGACGGGGACGTCAATATCCGTGGACCGCTGACTCTTCAAGATCCTTTCCGGGAAAATCCGGCAGAGTTTTGTCTATCCGCGGAGGGATATAGAAACAGAACTTCGTCGATCCGCGTGAGATCTAGAAGTTTAAAGCGTATATCTCGGCTAACGCGAGATAATAGCTCTTCTCAGTGTCGCCTGCGAAGGGCAACACCAAGGAACAGAAGGGGGTGAATGAAGGGTGCTGATGAAGAACGCCTTACTCCTTGCTCCGGCAGGGCTTCGCCGCTATCTTGCAGGCTCTGACTCCTCACTCCGGCAGGGCTTCGCCGCTCTCTTTCAGAACAATCCTTGGCTAAGATAATTCAGCCTTGAATTGAGAGCAAAATCAAGAGCCAAGCCAAGCAATCAACCACGAGCCCCCCCCAAATGAAGGCCAAGGGGGGCTATTTATAGGAAACCAAGAGGGGGGGTGCTAAAAGGTGAGGACACCCCCTTGGGGTGTCTCGGCCAGGCCGAGACACCCCTTGGGTGTCTCGGCCAAGCCGAGACACCCTAGGGTGTCTCGAGACACCCTAGGGTGGCCAAGACACCCTTGGGGTGTCTTGGTTTTGCCAAGACACCCCTCGGGTGTTTCGACCTCGCCGAGATACCCCGGGTGCCTCGGTTCAGTCCGAGACTGTCCGCCGTTGTTTCACCGTTGACTTTTCGTCCCAACTCGGATTTGAGTGATTTCGGATGCGTTGGAATTCTGACGAAGAGCTCTGTCGATCCCGTTGGTTGGATTACTAGTGAAGTGAACGGGATACGAAGGGCGTTGCTCTCTTTGTAGCGATCGCGGGGTTCCCGGTCAGTCCGCATCCCCGTTATTCTGAAATTCTGTCGGCTCACGTAGCTCGTCGATTTACTTTAGGCGTTCACCGACGTCAATTGAACTCTTGTGAACTGGGTAGTGATGTTCATCATCATTTGTTTAACACTGAGCTGTTCACGGGGACCTATCGGTAATTTTTGATGCCTACAGATACCCCCTCCAAAGTGTTCCGGACTCGTTTCTTTTATAGAAGAGACCGGAATACTTTGGATATGATTGGTCCAGCCTTTGATCAGCATAAAGGACCTATGGTTAGCTTCAACTCTCGGCTCCTTCGATTCTCGGTTTATCCGATGCTTTGACGAATAACCGAAGTTCTCCCGGCGCTGCGTTTATCGACTGGCCGTCGTCGGAGTCTCGAGTCTACAACTGGTGAGCTGAGTTTGGCTCGTGTCGTTGGGTTGACTTTTGAACTTACTATCCCTGTCACATCGTGTTGACTTGGGGTTTCGGATCATTGTGTGTTGACTTTTTGTTGCAACGCACTGATTGGCGTTGACCTAGGGCTATGTGTTGACCGGCGTTGACCCTAGGGTTTCGATTCGTCATACGTTGACCTTGATCACAACGCATTGGACGGCGTTGACTTTTTGTCGCAACGCGCTGAATGGCGTTGACCTGGGGTTTACGCGTTGACCGGCGTTGACCCGAGGGTTTCGAATCGCCGTGCGTTGATTTTTGTCGCAACGCGCTGACCGGTCCGGCGTTGACCCGAGGGTTTCGAATCGCCGTGCGTTGATTTTTGTCGCAACGCGCTGACCGGTGTTGACCTGGGGCTACGCGTTGAATGACGTTGACCTAGGGCTACGCGTTGACCGGTGTTTACCCGAGGGTTTCGAATCGTCACTGGTTGACTTTTGTCGCAACGCGTTGAATGGCGTTGACCTGGGGTTACGCGTTGACCGGCGTCTACCCGAGGGTTTGGAATCGCCGTGCGTTGACTTTTGTCGCAACGCGCTGACCGGCGTTGACCTGGGGTTACGCGTTGACCGGCGTCTACCCGAGGGTTTGGAATCGTCGTGCTTTGACTTTTCGCCGCCACGTGTTGACTTTTTGCCATCACGTGTTGACTTTTGTCGCAACGCGCTGACCGGCGTTGACCTGGGGTTACCCGTTGACCGGCGTTTACCCTAGGGTTTTGAATCGCTAAAAGTTGACTTGTGTGGAATTCATCAACATGTTGACATAGTTTATACTCGTACGTTTACTGGAGTATACACAGTTTAAACTCTTAAGGTATTGGAGCACGGCGGTCCCAAGTGTCGTGGTTGCAGGACCAACTGTTAAAGCTGATTCATCTGCATTTGTGGATCTTATTTTAATGTTGTTGGATAACTGAGTCACGAGACCAACTAACAGAGCTAATGCATCAATGACTCGTATTTATAGAATTTTTGGCAAATTCTCAGCCATCAACGGGTTTGATGAGCCTTTACCGACTACCGTTTGAGTCGGGCTAGCATGCAGATTGTTTAAATCCGTTCTACACATAACGTTGTGCTAAAAGAGTTAACTCTTTTAGTGCTACGACATTGAATACGTAGACTTCGTCTTTCTTATGGGAATAGACTACCCGGCAACGCGTGTTAGGCACTGACTTATCCTTACTTAGGATTCAGGATAAAAATCCCCAGACTCGGATTCTGGTGTCTTCTTCAATCGGTAAAAGACTAAACCGGCAACGCGTGTTAGGCGTTGACTTATCCCTCCTTAGGATTCGGGATAAAATTCCCCGTGCGTGTGAAGCACGGATTATGGTGTTATTAATAACAACCTGCCACAATATGGAATATGTGGGCTTTCGTCCTTTTTACGGTTAAGGACTAACCGGCAACGCGTGTTAGACGTTGGCTCATCCCTTCTTAGGCTTCGGGATGAAATTCTCCAGACTAGGATTCTGGTGTCTTCTTCAATCGGTGAAAGACTAAACCGGCAATGCGTGTTAGGCGTTGACTTATCCCTCCTTAGGATTCAGGATAAAATTCCCCGTGCGTGTGAAGCATGGATTATGGCGTTATTAATAACAACCTGCCACAATGTCGAATATGTGGGCTTTTGTCCTTTTTGACGATTAAGGACTAACCGGCAACGCGTGTTAGGCACTGACTTTGGGATTTTTGGCAAACCCCCAGCCTTCAACGGGTTTGACTTGCCTTTACCGATTGCCGTTTGAATCGGGCTAGCATGCGAATTATCTGAATCCGTTCCGCATGTAACGTTGTGCTAAGAAAATTGCTTCTCTTAGACTTACTGCTATGATATTGAATACATAGGCTTCATCTTTCTCACGGGAAAGACTACCCGGCAACGCCGGTCAAGCGTTGACTTCATCCCTGTCTTTTCTGAAAGCAAAGACAGAGGAAAAGGTGCTATGATTTTGAATACATAGACTTCGTCTTTCTCACGGGAAAGACTACCCGGCAATGCCGGTTAAGCATTGACTTCATCCCTGTCTTTTCTGAAAGCAAAGACAGAGGAAAAGGTGCTATGATTTTGAATGCATAGACTTCGTCTTTCTCCCGGGAAAGACTACCCGGCAACACGTGTTAGGCGTTGACATCGTCCCTGTCTTTTCTGAAAGCAAAGCCAGGGGAAGGATCGCTATGATTTTGAATTCATAGACTTCGTCTTTCTCACGGGAAAGACTACCCGGCAACACGTGTTAGGCGTTGACTTCGTCTCTGTCTTTTCTAAAAGCAAAGACAGGGGAAAGTGGGAGACTAGAAGTGGGATCTCCACTCCGAGAATTGAAGAGATTCGGATAATCCTAACTGTCGTAAGGTTTGATTATCGAATCAAAAGGTTCAAACGACCCTAACTGTCGTAAGGTTTGGTCATTTGATTCTGAAGAGGAAGAATTTTATATTCTATCTTTAGCAGGAAAGGAAACTCGAGGTGGGATCTCCACCCCCAGGATCCGACAGGTGAA
Organism: Asparagus kiusianus; assembly: GCA_022839385.1. Taxonomy (NCBI): domain Eukaryota; kingdom Viridiplantae; phylum Streptophyta; class Magnoliopsida; order Asparagales; family Asparagaceae; genus Asparagus; species Asparagus kiusianus. Next base: position 7,178 of record BQKN01056311.1, read on the forward strand.
ACTAGGAGTGGGATCTCCACTCTGAGAATCGAAAAGATTCGGATAATCCTAACTGTCGTAAGGTTTGATTATCGAATCGAAAGGTTCAAACGACCCTAACTGTCGTAAGGTTTGGTCATTTGACTCTAAAGAGGAAGAATTTTATATTCTATCTTCAGCAGAAAAGGAAACTCGAGGTGGGATCTCCACCCCCAGGATCCGACAGGTGAAACTAGGAGTGGGATCTCCACTCCGAGAATCAAAAAGATTCGGATAAGGTTTGGTTACTCGAATTGAAAGTGGACCTCTCGTTCATTGGAGGAATCGAGAGGGGATTTTGGTTGTGGTCCTAACTGTAGTAAGGTTTGACCAAGTGGGAAATTTGAGACGATCCTAATCGTAGAAGGGTTTGATCGATCGATTTGTGGACCTCTCGTTCTTTGGACGAATCGAGAGGGGAATTTGGCTTTGGTCCTAACTGTAGTAAGGTTTGACCAAGGGAATTGTGTGGTAGAGACTATGAGTAGTCAAAAACCACTGAAAGTTTCGCGAGGGGAGATCAATCTATTGAATGATTAGATCTCATCTCAGCAAAAGAGTGCTTGTGAGAGTTAGATTCTGACAAACAAGAATATTTGGAATTCGAATATTGATTTCTTGCTCATCAGCGACCGGGTTATCCCTAAGAATACCCCGATGTGGTATTCTTCCGGGAACTTCCCGGTACCTCAATTCTTCTGAGGATACTAAGGATAGTATCTCTTTAGAAATTTGACATTTATTGGCATCATGAGCCGGTCACCATCTTTGGTGACTAGGCGATAGGCGCCGTTCGAGTAAACTGTTTCTACTATGAACGGTCCTTCCCATTTGGGTTCGAATTTGCCTTTCTTCTTGGAATTAAGGATCATAGGACGTTTCTCGGTTAAGACCAAGTCCCCTTCCTTAAAACTCCTTTTGTCGAACTTTTTTGTCGAAGGCTCGAGAAATCCTGGCTTGGTAAAACTCAATGTGTTGTTGAGCTTCCAGGCGCTTTTCATCGAGCATCTCGAGTTCTTCGAGGCGCTTCTGATGCTGTTCTTCGGTCGTCATCTGGGTTGCAAGAGCGATGCGAAGAGATGGAATTTGAACTTCCAGAGGGAGAACGGCTTCACATCCATACACCAATGAGTACGGGGTTGCGCCGGTTGGTGTACGCACCGTGGTACGATAGGCCCATAGAGCTGCACCGAGCTTATCATCCCAATCTCGCTTGTTATTTTTTACAAGCTTTGACAAGAGCTTTATGATAGTCTTGTTGAAGGCTTCAGCTAATCCGTTTGCTGTGGGATTATAAGCTGTTGACGAGATGTCCTGAATTTTGAACTTTTCACAGAACCTTATGAAGGCGTTGCTGATAAATTGAGGACCATTTTCATGTATGATTCGTCTGGGAACACCATGCCTGTAGATGATATGGTGCTTGATGAATGCAATGACGTTGCTCGTCTTAACTTCTCTGAGTGGAACTGCTTCAGCCCATTTGGAGAAGTAATCGGTGATTGCCAGGATGAACCGGTCACCTTTAACCGAAGGGGGATTTATAGGACCAACAATGTCCATTCCCCAAGTCTCAAACGGCCATGACGTAACCGAAGGATGCAGATGCTCCGGAGGTTGGTGCATGTAATTCGCGTGTACCTGACACGCGTGACATTTCCGGGCGTATACAATTGCCTCATGCATCATGGAGGGCCAAAAGTATCCCATTCTCCTGATGCGATCATAGAGCTTGGGACCAGGTTGGTGCGCGCCGCACTCTCCTTCATGTGCCTCTTTAAGCACTTCTTCAGCTTCTTTGGTTGATAGGCAACGTGCCAGCATGCCATCATACCCCCTGTGGTATAGCGTTCGATTCTCCGTATTATAGTAGAATCTCGGAGCTCTTCGTCTGATCGACTCTCTCTCCTTCACGTCTTCTGGCAAGATTCCGTGTAGGACGTAGTCGATGATGGGGAAGCGCCAATCCCGGGGCTCAAACTCAGCCTGAGTTGTGTGCGCCTCCTGAACCTCTTCTTCCCTGCCATTTTCATCGTGAAGCGGCACTAAGAGTTGGTGAGTTCCTACCGTAACAAATTGCTCTGTTCCGGGTGGCTGTGCCAGGGATACAGCTAAAGCTGCTAACGCATCTGCGTAGGTGTTCTGCAACCGCGGAACGTGCTCGATGAAGAATCCTTCAAACGACTCCGCTAGCTCCACCGCCATCTTGTGATAAGGAATTAAATCCTGACTTCGGACTTCGTATTCCCCTTGGACTTGTTTGACTATCAGTTGAGAATCACCGAAAGCTTCGAGATACTCAACCCCCAGCTCTTTGGCGAAGTTGAGTCCTATAATCAGTGCGTTGTACTCTGCCACATTATTCGAGCATGGCTCGGTTAATGAATAGGCTCGAGGCATCACATGTTTTCCTGGGGAAACTAGGACCACTCCAACTCCGGAGGAGACCTTCGAACATCCAGAAGCACTTGTGGCATTAGCTGCCCGTGAAGCGCCATCGAAGTACAAACGCCACACTTGTTGGTGTGAAGTTGCGTTGACTTCGTGGGTTTCATCAGGTAAATCGTCATATATCTCGGCGGCGTCCGTCGTTGGATTAGATGCCAGGAGATCGCAGATGGCCTGTCCTTTTACTGACTTCTGCTGTTTGAAGTGCAGATCGTATTGGGACAAGAGTAAAGCCCACTTCGCTAATCGCCAGCTCATGGAAGCCGGTTGAGTCATGAACACTCGGACCGGGTTAACTTTGGAGATGACATATATGGTCTGTCCGACCAAGTAATGCCGCATCTTTTGGATGGCGAACACTAGGGCGAGGCATTCTCTCTCAATCATGGGATATCGAGATTCTGCGCCTACCATGGTTCGGCTTAAGTAATATACTGCTTGCTTGTGACCGTTATCGTCATCTTGTGCAAGCAATGCACTTAATGAGTGGCTCGTCGCCTTGACATAAATCAAGAACGGTTTGCCCGATTTCGGTGCAACGAGTACGGGAGGTTTCGAGAGATATTCTTTGATACTCTCGAACGCCTTTTGACAGGCCTCGTCCCATACGAATGACACGCCCTTCTTTGTGAGCCTGGAGAACGGTTGGCATTTCCCCGAAAGGTTCGAGATAAACCGGCGGATATAAGCCAATCGCCCTTGCAGTCCTCTGAGCTCTTTGAGGTTCCTCGGAGGCTGCAATTCATTAATCGCCTTTACTTTATCCGGGTCGATGTGAATACCTTTGGTGGTAACGACGAACCCCAGGAATTTACCACTAGCCATTCCGAGGAACGACTTGGTAGGGTTCATCTTCAATTGATGAGCTCGCATTAGGTCGAACATGGTCTTCAAGTCTTTGATGTGATCATTCTTATCACGACTTTTCACGACCAGATCGTCCACGTAGCACTCAACCGTCTTTCGGAGATGTTCCTGAAAGATCTTCGACATAGCTCGCTGATATGTAGCTCCTGCATTCTTCAAGCCGAAGGGCATGACTGTGTAGCAGAATACGCCGAGAGGCGTTCTAAATGCAGTATGCTTCTCATCATCTGGATGCATCTTTATCTGGTTGTAACCAGAGAAACCATCCATAAAGGACATCCTTTCGAACCCACACGTGTTGTCGATGATAACATCCGTGATGGGGAGAGGAAAGTCATCTTTTGGGCAAGCAGCATTGAGGTCCCTGAAGTCAATGCATATCCGGATCTTCCCGTTCTTCTTTAGGACCGGAACAATATTGGCAAGCCATTCGGGATGTTGCTCCTCTCGGATAAATCCCGAATCAACGAGCTTTTTGACTTCAGCTTCGATTGCTTCCATCATTTGCGGACGAAACCGTCGTTGTTGTTGTTTGACTGGTTTGACGTCCGGCTTAATGTTGAGGCGATGCACTGCTACGTTTGGGTCGAGACCTGGCATGTCTTCATAATTCCAGGCGAACACGTCGATGTACTCCCGGATAAGAGAAATCAACTCCTCCTTCTCTTCAGGTAGGAGGCTGTCGCTGATGAATATTGGCTTCGGATTTTCTTCGCTGCCCATATTCACCTGAACGACTTGGTCTTCGGTAGGAGGCTCTCTCTGCTCGAACCGGTCGCCGTACTGCATGTTTAAGTGATGAACCCACGGGTCTTCCCATGTCGGCATCTCATCATCTTCTTCTATTGTCGTTGGATCAACCGTGACCATATTCGACATTAGCTTCTTAAATACCTCACCAAGACTAGCGTCGGAGTCCCAACCCGAAGAGTCGGAAGAATATCCCTTCCTAGTCTTGTTAGCAATTTGGTCGATGATTTGCCAGCCACACTCATCATCTGATGAGACATAGCCTAGACCTCTTTTGTGGCGATAATAATCATCGGGTTTTCCCTTCGGTACATAGGCCATCCGGGGTGGAACCCGTGGACCTCGACCAAAGAAAAGACCCTCCCCGAGCTTGAAGTCATACCCGTGCCTTTCCATCATGTTGCGTGCTTTCGCATCGTATCTGGACAGATGACGGGCCGGTTTATCATCATCGTCTTCCTCTTCCATGAAGTGTTCGGGTATCGGAGATGCTCTTCCTCTGCCGTAGACGACCTCCTTTCCACCCCCAATCCCTGCGGGGATGATAAGCGTTGTTCCGCAAGGGTCGTGTACCTGCTTCTTCATCAAACAAAATGATTGAAGAGGCATATACAAATCAGGGTTAGCATAGAGTTCATTAGTGATATCATCGAGACCCGTCGAGTACTCTAAATCATCGTTTATTGATAGTTCTTCGGCAAGTTGCCAATTACAACTATCTTCCGATGATTCATCATCGTCAAGATTGATTACAATGGGTACAATGTTGTTTAAAACAAAACCGCCATCATAATCAAACCCTGGTTCGGTATCAGCTTCGTCTCCGCTGTCCGTTCCTTAGGCCGATGGTTCAGTATCGGATTCAGCGCCGTATAAAAGGGAATCGGTGAAATAATTCTCCAATCCTTTGAACGGTTGCTTATCCGCGACCACCGTCTTGACTTCATTATCTGTACCCACATATTTGAGGCACTGATGCAGAGTTGACGGGACTATAAGGTTACCGTGGATCCAAGGTCGACCCAACAGTAAATTATAGGAAGTTTCCGCGTCAACCACGTAGCATGTTACTTCCGACTTCAAATCCCCGATCTGGCATTTGATTCGGATCTTCCCTAAGGGTTTGGACCCGCTGGTGTTGAATCCGTAAATCGTCGTGCCAGTGGACGCTAATTTGCTAGTCGGGATTCCGAGATGATGCATCAATCGGAATGGCATGATGCTGACAGCGGAACCCGGATCGACTTGGATCCGGTTGACAACGCTGGAGCCAATATGCCCGGTGAAGTACAACGGCCTATCATGATTTGAATTCTTCGTCTGCATATCTTCCTTGGTGAAAGAGATGCAGGGGAAGTGATGTGCCGCCAGATTGCATTGTTGGGCCGAGGACTCCGGTTCTTCAGGAGATGGTTTGATCCGAGTCAAGAAGGCTTCGGAATCACTCAAGGCTTCTTGTAGTGCTTTCCGTGTATCCTTTGACAACCGCAGCAACTCATATAGAGTTATCCGGGCCGGGATGTTGGCCAATTGTGCCATAATGTCGAAGTGGGGCTGAGAGCTTGCATTCCCCGGTTTGTCTCGTCCAATTGGATGATTGAATCGAGATTGCCTCGGGTTCTGAGCTTCTTGACGTACAGGCTCTTTTCCCTTATCCTTCTGCGGAATTCTCTCCGTAGCTGCTGGCGTTGGGGGAATTGCTGCAATCCCTAGTTCTGCCAGCGTCTTGGAAGGTGGGGTTTTGGTACCCAACTGCTCGGTAGCATCTGGATACTTGAAGTGATATTCGTTCCCGCTTCGGGTTGCAAAAGCTTCTTGCTCATCTTCAGAAAGCGGGAAAGTCGGAATTTTGTCGTCATCCACCCCCGGTATGGCGGAAGCACCGTAGCACGATTTGCCCTCCCTCTTCGATTTCTTCTTGTTCTTTGTGGAAGAGGTCGTGGCCCACTGTTCATCTGCGATCAAGTCCGGATGAACCCACAGGATTTCGCCATTTGGGGCTGTGTGTGGCACAAGCCCTTTCTGACGTTGTTGGTGTGGATCATCATTCACCGTCTTCACCGCCGCTTTGATCACCGACTCGTGTTGGAACCAACTCGAGGGAACAGATCCGAAGCTAATGGATACGGTATTTGCACCCACCTTCTTCTCCTTGGGCTGCTTCATAGTAATAACCCCAACATCGATTAGGGCCTGGATCTTATCTTTGAGAGCGTAGCATACCTTGGTAGGATGGTGCACCGCTCGGTGAAATGCGCAGTATTTCGGATCATTGACCCTCTTGGCATCTTCTTGATCCTGAATCGGCGGCAGCTTGATCTTGTTGTTCTCGACCAAATACTTGAAGATACCGGGGATTTCATCCTCTTTGAATGAGTAGACTTTTGGGAACCTTGGCTCCCCAACCTTTTGCTTCTGGGGCTGTTGCTGCCATCTCGGTTGTTGAGGCGCTCTCTGTTGCTGCTGTTGCGGCTGCTGCGGCTGTTGCGGTTGTGCTTGTACTTCAAAGACTTGATTTGTGACCACCGCATTTGCATGCGCCTTCCCTTTACCCTTGGGGGTAAAATTTAGTTGCGGGGCATTGTTGGGTATTTGTCCCCTTTCCGCCTTCTTTCTCTTGAGGAATCGCTCGGCTCTTTCTCCGCGTTCCTTAAGGTCCTTCCAAGTCTTTGATGGAGCCATTCCCATGGCTTCAAGGATGTCGAGGGTTAGGTTGTTGTGGCAAGTCTCGAGGATGAAATCCTCGCTGACCGGATCCCTGCAATTCATAGCTTTGTTCTGGAATCTCTTCACAAAGTTCTCAACCGTCTCGCCATTCTTCTGTTTTTCATCGAATAGTGTGCCGATCGAAATCTCGGTGTCATCATCAAAGAAGTTGGTTAGAAACATGTCCTCCATGTCATCCCAGCCATTGATGCTTCCAGGCTTGAGACGGCGATACCAATCGAAGGCAGCTCCGCGAAGAGTGCCGACGAATGACCGCACCATGAGGGGCTCATTTCTGGAAATGATTCCTAAATGAGACTTGAAGTAGATTAAATGCTGGGTAGGGGAACCCTTCCCATCAAACGGCGTAAAGTTAATCAGATTAAACTTTGCCGGATATGGGATCGATTCCCACTCCCTTGGATAGGGGCAGGGTATACCAGACCTTTTTACCTCTTGAGCACTCATCAACGCATTGATTTTGCTCTCCAAGTCTTT
>BQKN01056314.1:0-30309 GCA_022839385.1 Asparagus kiusianus
GACATTCCGCCAACCTCCATTGGATATCATCGTTGAAGCACAATTCCTTCCATCCTCCAATTCGTTGTTTGCCTAGAATAAGTACAAAAACATAAACACTAGACAAACAACATTAGAAGTAAATTGTTTGTTAAACCATCATCAAAACAAGAAGGTCAACAATCTCCCCCTTTTTGATGATGACAAACAATTTACAAAAAGGATATATGCATGAAGGAAATGAATATATAATGTTGTAATACACATGCATATAAACAAGAAAGAATATACTCACAATATTTCTCCCCCTTTGTCAACATCAAAAAGGGAACAAAAGAATTAAGAGAGCGAAGGCTCCCCCTATCAATAAGCATGAGTGAGTATAACACATAGAAAGATATGGGGATTGCTCCCCCTATCAAAATACCATAAAGAATATATGAAAAGAAGATCATGGCAACCATATGTGAGCAAGCATAGATGGAAAATATGCTAAACACAACTCACATACATACAAGAGAATGAGAACACATATGAATATATCATTGAGATAATGTGTCTCAAAACATAAACATAAAGATCAAAAAATAGATTTATGAAAGCAAAAGAATGAGGGAACATGAGAACCATGAAAAAAAAGAAGTTTTCAAAAGAAAACAAATCACTCAAATGAGATCATAAATCAAGATTTAAGTTCAAAAAACAATGTTTGATCAAAAAGAAATTTCTTTGTAAAGCTTGATCAAATCACATATAGAATACATTATAAGGCACGAATAGATGATCCATGAGCACAAACGTATAAATATCATCATATAAGTGAAATATAATGAATTCAAAATAACAAATCAAACCACACTTTTCAAGAGAGGCAACAATTATATCAAGCTCTTAAGCTTGTTCCAACCCATATAATCATATTAGCATCCGGTAAACATGATTTGGGAATAAACACCCAATAAACCCGGAGGGTTATATAAATGCAAACCTCTCATCAAAGCAAAAAAAAAAAACAATAATCATGAAAACAAAAAAATTTAACCAATTAAAAGTAATTGTTTTCATAAAATTTAAAATACATTTTTTCAAAACCAAGGAAGAGAAAAAAAATAAGAACACTAAAAATCTTGGTTTAAAAAATTAAATTTGTTTTGGTACCCAAGAACTCTTGGTACCAAAAGATTTAGGGACATGACCCCTTTCATTTAAGCTCAAAGCCCTAGGGTTATGAACCCTCTTGGGCATATATGGTGCACTAACATGGTCAAAACAATATTTACTCAAATGACCATTTCGATTGCAATTTGTGCAATGAAAGAGATCCATTTGTTTTTGTGGACCTTTAGCTCGTGCACGGGAATCATTTGCAAATAAAGATTGTCTTTTAAAGTTATTTTGCAAATGAGAAACATTATTAAACAAATATGGTCTACTTGAGAAATTTGGCAAGTTTGAATATTTTTTCAAATCATAACAAAACTTTGCCAAATGGCCAACTCTACCACAAACATCACACTTAAACACATGTGGTCTATGAAAAACATTTGGCAAACTAGAATTCTTTTTCATGTCAAAGCAAAACTTTGCCAAATGGCCAAACCGACCACATAGATCACATTTATACACACGTGTATGTTTATGATGAGCAATGGGTGCATGTGTGTGTGCAAAATATGATGATGAAGCTTGATGAGATGCACAAGGAGGATTAAAGTGAATCTTAATGGGGTTATGTGCATCATAGCAAAATCTAGCAAGATGGCCTTTACGACCGCAATTTGTGCATTTGTAGACTTTGCTATACATGTGTGCATGATGAATAGGATGTTTAGATGTTTTAGCATGAAACTTAGCACACATGTTCATAAGCTTATCATGATTAACAATACATGTTTTAAGGGTTGAATCTAAAGATGATATGTGATCCTTAACATGATTCAACTCATCATTATGCATACAAGTATTGTTATTAGAAGTAGAACATATATAGTTATCTATAAAAGATTCCGTATCATTTTGTATGTTCTTTACTTCTAACATGGCATTATCTCTTTCATGAGTTAAGATAGCAAAGTTTGAAAGCAATGAATCATGATCCGAAGTTAATTTATCAATCTTTTCTTTGAGGATCACATTCTCATTAGAAATATTATCAAACTTAGAAATCAACAACTCATGATCGAATTCTAAATTATCATGCTTGCATTTTAAATCATTAAAATCTTTATGCAATTTGTTGTAGGCATGCAATAATTTTTCACTAGCACAAGCAAGTTCATCACTAGATAAATTATTTTCGGGTTCGAACTCGCAAACCTCACTAGGGCTATCACCTAGTGCACTTGTGCATGAAGCTCCACATGAACTTGAAGTCGGATCCGCCAAAGCTTGTTGGATCGCCTCCAAGTCTCCTTGATGTGCTTCTATGAATATCCACAATTTGTAAGCACTATCAAAATGAGCAAGCTTGTTAGAAATAGAAGAATCAAGTGCATGAAGCATATATTCTAACACAACTTTATTCATAGTAAACAATCTTTTATCATTTCTACTCCACTTGGATTTCTCCATAGTGGGTACAATATAAGAATCATTAATAATTCCCCATAAATCAATATTTTTAGATTGCACAAAAATTTTAAATCTAGAAGCCCATTGTGCATAGGGAAAATTAATGAATTTAGGAGCAACATTAGATTCATAGCCTAACAAATGTGCACGCTTCATGACCATGATAAATATATATGTGCAAGCAAGACAAATGTAATCAAAACAAGATTAGCACAAAAAGATAACTTGGATCTTTAACTCAAGGTGGTTAGACCTTAAATCAAAGAGCACCAAGCTCTGATACCAATTGTTAGACCCTAGAGGGGGGGGGTGATTAGGGTCTTATGCTAATCTAATCCGATTAAATGCCAATAAAAACTAATTAACAAATATATTCTTGCAAGATAGATATACAAAGAGTTATGTGCAAGAATATGCAATATACACAAGGTGATATATCCTAGCAATGAGATATGCTATATGATATATGCAAGGATATAAAACTAACACAAGGGGTAAACAATATAAACAAGATAGTGGATGATATAGAAATGAGCAATGCACAATGGCGATATAAGATATGAACTTAAATATGAAGGAACGCCAAAGCACATTCAAACAAGCAATATGATCACGGAGTTCGGACCTTCCGTCCTACGTCTCCGCTCCCCACTCCCGGGGAGAAATCCACTATCAACCGGGTTTTCTACGTTCACCCGAACAACGTTTACACCTCACACTCGGTTTTCTAGCTAACTGAAAACTTTACAATCAACACACTATTGCAATCACACTCTACACCCACTAAGTGTTGGACCTAGCCGTGTCTCCCTTAAGTGCTCGGTTACAACCTCTCCCTAGGCACGTCAACCGACGCCACTCCTCTTGGGACGATCCCTGACTCTCACCACACACTCCTCACTCGGTGTACAAGTGTATTACAAAGTGAATCTCACAATAAGCACAATATAACAAATGATTGTTCTCAACTATGGATGAGAACACAATTAAGCACAACTCAAAGTTACAAACTCTCACCACCCAACTATACTATGTATGTAAATAATAAAAGCTCAATGTGGGTGTGTGTAACAATGAGTAAAATGAAATCTAACTCAAATAGCAAACTAGCAATAATTAATATATGATAAATCAATAATGAAATTGCTAGGGAAAAGAGTTAGAAAACTTCTCTATAAACACAAAGAGAGGATGAGAAGATTTTAAGGATGAAATCCTCAACTGGTGATGCAAACTCCTCTTTGTAATAGCAAACCCCAAAAACAAACTAAACAAACTCAAACCCTTGTTTAAAACTTTCTTAAACTTGTTTTTAAAACTCTCTTAATCATTGGTTTGAAAAGACATCAGCAATGGGGTATATATACCTCTAAAGATCTCAGCAAAAAGCCCCAAAACGAAATGACCAAAAACCCCAGCAAACAGCTCAGAGAAAGAGTCGTTGGAAGCCAACGGTCACTTTGTCGGTCGACCGGAAAATTATTCGGTCGACCGATGGAGCCGTTCGGTCGACCGACGAAAAAATTCGGTCGACCGCTAATCAGGTCAAAAACAGAAACGAGAGGCAGACTTCTTCGGTCGACCGGTGCGGTCGACCGATGGAGCTCTCGGTCGACCGGACCGGTCGACCGACAGACTCTCTGTCGCCCAATGCCGAAAAACCAAACGAGCGGTCGACCGGGTCGGTCGACCGAAATCTGACACAGCTGAAAAACCAGGTTTTGAAACATATTTTTTGACTTTTGGAAATTTGTTTAAAATAACAAATGAAGTCCAAAAATTATGAAACTTTGGGAAATGTATATCAACATGAAAACGAACATGTTACAAAAGGAATTTTCCAAATTGTATTTCCCATTTGTGAAAAATCATCATTTTGGAAATATGTTCAAAAACATGAAAACCTGAAAATTGATATTTTGATATTTTGACTCAAACCAACTTTTGAAACTTTGTGAAATGTTTTTATAGACTTAGTAAAACATGTATAAATTGATATTGAAGTCTATAAACTAATAAGACAGTATTTTCACAAAATTGCATATTCTATGCAATGTTTTTAAAAACACAATAGAGTATGAAACATATGATTATATATATGAATGTAAATTTGTTTCATATCTATATAGCTAAACCAAAACATAATAATAACTATGAAATGTGTAATCTCATATTTATGAACATGAAAACTCAAAACTATATACCTATATATATATGTGGAAACCAAACATATATGTATATATGAAACTATATATATATACATGAAAACCAATATAATGTGTGTGTATAATATTAAGCTTAAAGTATCTAACACACATAATATAAACTCCTAAACTACATTACCCAAGCAATCTTGATCTTCATTGTAGCTTAACTTGGTACACGTGCGGATGAAGCTTGAACTTGATCTTTAACTTGAATTGTATAGGCTTCAACCCGACATTCCGCCAACCTCCATTGGATATCATCGTTGAAGCACAATTCCATCCATCCTCTAATTCGTTGTTTGCCTAGAATAAGTACAAAAATACAAACACTAGACAAACAACATTAGAAGTAAATTATTTGTTAAACCATCATCAAAACAAGAAGGTCAACACAGCTTTGGCCGAGCCACCTCAGGGTGGCTCGGCCACCGAGCCACCTTAGGGTGGCTCGGCTTGGGCCGAGCCACCTTGGGGTGGCTCGGTTTCGGCCGAGTCCCCCCGGGTGTTTTGGGTTCCGTCGTTCGGTTGTTGCTTTGTCCGTGATTCGGGTTTGTGGTTGACTTGGTCTGGAATCGATTTGTTGACTTGATTCCCGATTTGGCAGTAAATCCACTTCTGAGTTCGAGTCCGAAGTTGATCTTGATTCGATCGCGATTCATCCGAGTCCGTTCTTGGTTGGACGACTCATTGACTCCCCGAACCGTTGGATTGATTCCGCACGCGAATGCATTCTGTTGATCGCGCGCAATTTGTTGACCTCGTCGCCTCATCACTCGATGGTTCGTTGATTTGTCGAATCCTCGTGTCGAGCTGTGCGAAGGGACCTATAGGCAATTTTATACGCCTACAGATACCCCCTCCAAAGTATTTCAGTCTCGTTCTTTTATAGAAGAGTCTGGAATACTTTGGATGTGATTGTCCCAACCTTTAGTCGGTGTAACGGGACTTTGGAATGGCTTCTGTTCTGGATTCCTTCAATTCCTTCAGGCTATTCGGTGCTTTGTCGAACGTCTGTAAGGATTCCGGTGCTGCATTTATTGTCTGACCGTTGTCGAAATTTTGAACTTGAAGTCGATTCTTGATTTCTTGACTTTTTAGCTCGAGTTGGTTGCTTCAACATAGAACTGATCATCGATTGACGGCGTTTGAGCTCCATTGCGACGCGTTGTCCGGCGTCCAGGCTTCATTGCGACGTATTGTTCGATGTCCGACACAGTTTATACTCGTACGTCTTCTGGAGTATACACAGTTTAAGCTCTTAAGGTATTGGAGCGTGGCAGATACTTGAGTCACGAGACCAATTCATAAAATTGATGCGTCAATGACTCGTATTTATAGAATTTTTGGCAAATTCTTAGCCATCAACGGGTTTGATATGCCTTTACCGACTACCGTTTGAGTCGGGCTAGCACGCGGATTGTTTAAGTCCGTTCCGCATGTGACGTTGAGCTAAAAGAGTTAACCCTTTTAGTGCTACGATATTGAATACGTAGACTTCGTCTTTCTCCTGTGAAAAGACTAAACAGCAACGTGTACGAGACGTTGACTTAGGATTTTTGGCTAACCCTCAGCCTTTAACGGATTTGATTAGCCTTTACCGACTACCGTTTGAGTCGGGCTAGCATGCGGATTGTTTAAATCCGTTCCGCATGTAACGTTGTGCTAATGGAATGAACTCCCTTAGACTTTGTGCTATGACTTCGAATACGTAGACTTCGCCATTGTTACGGGAATAGGCTACCCGGCAACGCGTATTAGGCGTTGACTCATCCCTGCTTAGGATTCGGGATAAAAGTCCCCAGAATTACACTCTGGTGTCTTTTTCACTCGGTGAAAGACTAAACCGGCGACACGTGTTAGGTGTCAGCATATCCTTTCTTAGGATTCAGGATGAAATTCCCCATGCGTGTAAGACATGGATTTTGGTGTTATTAATAACAACCTGCCATAATGTTAAATATGCGGACGGGTGTTCTTTTTTAACGGTTAAGAACTAACCGGCGGCGCGTGTTAGGCGCAGACTTATCCTTTCTTAGGTTTCAGGATAAAATTCCCCATGCGTGTAAGGCATGGATTTTGGTGTTATTAATAACAACCTGCCACAATGTTGAATATGCGGACGGGTGTTCTTTTTTAACGGTTAAGAACTAACCGACGGCGCGTGTTAGGCGCAGACTTATCCTTTCTTAGGTTTCAGGATAAAGTACCCCAGAATCGAATTCTGGTGTCTTTTTCTACGGAGAAAGACTAAACCGGCAGCGCGTGTTAGGCGCAGACTTATCCCTGCTTAGGATTCGGGATAAACTTCCTAGGATGAATCCAAGATTGATAAACTCTTAGAAAATGATTGGTGTGGGAAGGAAGAATTTTATATTCTATTCCCCAAACAAAGAAGGAAAGGAAACTCGAGGTGGGATCTCCACCCCCAGAATCCGGAAAGGTGAAACTAAGAGTAGGATCTCCACTCTGAGAATCAAAAAGATTCAGATAACCCTAACTGTCGGAAGGTTTGATTACCGAACTAAGGATGAATCTCTCGTTTACCGAGTGTGAATCGTGATTTTGGTCCTAACTGTAGGAAGGTTTGACCAAGCAAGAGTTTGAGATGATCCTAACTGTAGGAAGGTTTGATCAAGCAAGAGTTTGAGATGACCCTAACTGTAGGAAGGTTTGATCACTCGATTTGAAAGCGGACCTCTCGTTCATTGGAGGAATCGAGAGGGGATTTTGGTTGTGGTCCTAACTGTAGGAAGGTTTGACCAAGTGGGGGGTTCAAAACGATCCTAACTATAAGAAGGTTTGATCGCTCGATTCGTGGGCCTCTCGTTCATTGAAGGAATCGAGAGGGGATTTTGGTTGTGGTCCTAACTGTAGGAAGGTTTGACCAAGTGGGGGGTTCAAAATGATCCTAACTGTAAGAAGGTTTGATCGCTCGATTCGTGGGCCTCTCGTTCATTGAAGGAATCGAGAGGGGATTTTGGTTTTGGCCCTAACTGTAGGAAGGTTTGACCAAGTAAAAGGTGAGGGTGAGAGTACAAATCACTATAAGAATGTTGATTCGTACAAATCACTCAAAGGGGGCTCCTGATGTTAAGTGGTAAAGACTTAACAACAAAAAAAAGGCTTTGACAATTCGTCAATTATATCCGGACTCTAACAATGAAAGTGTTGAGTGCACGAACATAGCGGAAGTTTGAATGGATTAAACAGGAAAGAATCTTGGTGGTCCCGTCATCAATTAGTTTGATCGGTGGGGGATTCTGTGGTGGGAGACTATGAGTCGTCAAACACCAATGAGAGTTTTGTGAGGAAAATAATGATCGGGTTATCCCTAAGAATATTACATTTAACATTCTTCCGGGAACTTCCCGTTACATGAATCATCCACCCCCAGCTTCCTCGCGAAACTGGGTTTACTATTGCATTTGGTTGCATGATCGGGTTATCCTTAGGAATACCATGCATGGCACTCTCTAGGAACTTCCCGTGGAAGAAAGGAAATAGTTTAGACTCATATACCTATTGGAGTATCAGGGAGCAGTTTAACCTCTTATACCGGTCGGAGGATTGAGAAGCAGTTTATACTCGTATACTCTTCGGAGTTTCAGGAAGCAGTTTATACTCTTATACCGGTCGGAGTTTTGTCGTTTTCAACTGGCTCACTCCAGCATTATGACACCGGCTTCAACCAAGGTTTGGATGCTATTCTTGAGTGTAAAGCACGCCTTGGTTGGGTGAAGGATCCTCTTGTGGTATGCGCAGTACTTCGGATCCGCAATATCGTCAGCTTCCTCCTGATTCGTGATCGGTGGGAGCTTGATCTTGTTATTGTCAAGGAGGGATTTGAAGATGGCTGGAACATCTTCGTCCTTGAAGGAGTACTCTTTTTGAGGCCTCTGATCCGAAGTCTTTTACTGCCTCTGGGACTGCTGTTGCGATGTTTGATTAGCGTCGACAGTCGTTGCGGGTGTCTTGCCCTTACCACGGGAGGCGAAGTTCGAGTTCGGAGGATTTGTCGTCGATTGACTCCTCTCGGCCTTCTTCCTTCGGAGGAAGCGCTCGGCTTGTTCCCCTCAGACCTTCAAGTCTTTCCAAGTATTGGACGGTGCTGTCCCTATTGCTTCCAACACGTCCAATGCGAGATTGTTGTGGCAAGTCTGGAGAATGAACTCCTCGGTGATCGGGTCCCGGCAATTCAATGCTTTGTTCCGGAACCTCTTGACGAAGGTTTCGACCGGTTCCCCGTCCTTTTGTTTCTTGTTGAGCAACGTTCCGATGGATATCTCGGTGTCGTCATCGAAGAAGTTAGCGAGGAATTTTGTCTCCATGTCGTCCCAGCTATTCACGCTTCCTGGCTTGAGGCGGCGATACCAATCGAAGGCGGCTCCGCGAAGAGTGCCAACGAATGACCGCACCATCAGAGGCTCATTGCCGGAGATAACACACAGGTGCGATTTGAAGTAAATCAAATGCTGAGTGGGGGAACCCTTCCCATCGAACGGCGTGAAGTTGATTAAACTAAACTTCGCCAGATAGGGGATTGATTTCCACTCTCTTGGGTATGGACAAGGAATGCCCGTCTTCTTCACTTCTTAAGCGGAAATCAACGTATTGATTTTGCTCTCGAGGTTTTTGATCTTCAAGTTTTCACTTGTATCTTCGTTGGCATCCTCGTTACCACCCCCTGCATTGACGAGAGGGTTATTGGCGTCACGAGTTTCATTTGCACCTGTGTCCTCATCTTCCAGATTGTTCTGGTTATGACGACTTGGTTCGCCTTGTTGGTTCCTCAATGCCTGGATTTGTTGCTCATGCATCTCTCTCTAGTCTGCATGGCCATCTGCATCTCGAGCCTGAAGCTCTCCTGTTGTTTGGCCATGACTTCTTCGAGCATCTTGGCCACTTGTTCCGCGCTTATCATGAATGACTCGCGGGGTTCTCCTTCGTTGGATACAGTGTTGTCAGACGCAACCGCAGAGCAAGCATCCGATTCCTCATCTTCTAAAGGTGGCCTTATCCGAACCCTACCATAAGTTCCTCGTGCGATGGCTCCGGACTGCAGACGGGTTAGACGCCGGGATGCTTTCAGAATCGACTCGAGATCATCCCGTGCCGATGTCCCTGTGCTGGTCATATTAGCGGTGACCCTCGGGAATTCTCTGTTTTCAACCACCGCTCTTCTTCGTCGGAAACGCCTGGGCCTTGGCTTTGGCGTTTCAGTGCTGAGCCTTTCGAAAACCGAAACTCTTTCGGGGACTGTATTGATGCAGTTACACTCAGACAATACCGCCCGAATGAGTTTGGAACAGGGGCATTGATCCTCTAGCCTTTGAGGACTCCTCTTTCTAGTTTTCCTCGTACCCCCAACATGATAATACAACTCGTTAATTTGATCGGAGTAACCTATCGTGTGTTGGCACGATTTCTCAGGTATAACGTAATCATCATCAGACGATAACGTTTCCTTCTGAGAGCGAATTACCTTCTTCGGACTTTCGAGGGTCACACACCTCGAAACATGCCTTTGTGGGCGTGAATTCTCAGCGGGCTCCTGGACTTTAATACGCAGCGTAGTGCGCTTGGTTGTCCTGATTTTCTCGTCATGTTGGGGGTTGCGGCGACCCCCAGCGTGTTGAATCGTTCGGGGCTTTTTCATTGGGCCCAAACGTTCTTGAACTGGAGCTTTGCATCGTCCATCGGGAAGTGGGCCGAGGCGCTCCAAAACTGACCTCTTTCTCCAGGATGATTCTGCGTGACCTCCCGGAGTAGCCATGGGAATTGTCGGCGACTTCGTTTGGTTCGCCGAAGGTTGAACCTGCTTCGAAGGCTGCAAAAGTTGCTCTTTGGCCTGAATCGCCACTTCGGACTTGGGCCTCCAGACTTTGCGGGTTAGTGACGGCTTCTTTGCCACTTCCTTCTGCAGCTTCCTACGGGCTTCTTGGACTTGAGCCCGTGCCTGCGCTGACATCGCGCGGCGCTTGCGAATGCGCTCTTCCAATGTCGAACGGTTCCGTTTAATGCGGACCCATTCGTTGGTTGGCGGCTTGGAGGAACTGCCACTCATCTGTTGTTGAGGCTGCTTGCCTCTTCTGTTCTTCAGATCCGTGTTGTAGCGGATCCCGTCCACAGATTCCATTACCTTTGCGAATTGTTTCGCAAGGCGTTGACGTTGCCTTTGGCGGGCTCTCTTCGAGAGAGTCACTACGCCCTTGGCAACGGAAGATTTGGCCAGAGCAGATCTGACCTGGTTGGAAGTTGGAGAAATCTCGCCCAATGCAGCTTCGGTATCCAGCGGGGCGAGATATTCGTTGGTGCTTTCAACATCTTCGTACCAACGAGCCTTTCTCCTGTAGGAGAACTTCTTGGACTTGCGGGGGGAGGTAGATCCGGACGAGGACACGTTCTCCTCGTACTTCTGCTGGTCGAACTCATACTCGACCTCCTCCACGACCGGGATCGAGATCCGCGGCTGCGACGCTCCGATCTCGGCAGCGAGATCGGTGGCTCCCATTGTGGTCGCCAGATTGTTCGCGGGAAAAATTGTAGCTTTCATCATTGATTCCATTATACACTCTTGTAACAGTTTATCGATTACAAAGATCCGGTCTTTTTATAAGATCCGGTTACAACGAAAATCAAATAAAAAGAAATGAAAATTACAAATTTGTTTCCTTGTTTGTCGAACAAATCGCGAGCTCCTGTTTTGCGGTCGCTCGCTTGCGTGGGTTGTTTGCCTGCGCCGGGGTTTATCCGTGGACCACCGCGAGATCTAGATCCGGTCGGATCTATGCAGTATAACGGGTATTATTTCACCAAGGAAATAATAGCCGGAGGGATTGTTTCACCAAGGAAACAATCGCTCAAATCTCGGGATCAAAGACCAAGCTTTGATCCGGAGTATAACGACGTAGATCTGAGATCCGGTCCTCTCGAACTCCTGCCTTATTTGGCGTTGACGATCGCCGAGCACCAGATCCGAATGAGCAAGTCTTCGAGTCCCCAAAGATTGAATCTTTTTAAGATCTGAGTCTTCAGTTCTGCAGGGCTTCGCCTCCTCCAAAATCCAACCTTTTAAAATGAAGAACCCATTAGCCTATTTATAGGCTCTCTGAACTGTGCCTGTGTGCACGTGTGGACAACACACAAGAGGGGGGGGAAGGGAGCCGGCCACCTCAAGGTGGCTCGGCTCATGCCGAGCCACCTCAGGGTGGCTCGGCCACCGATCCACCTTAGGGTGGCTCGGCTTGGGCCGAGCCACCTTAGGGTGGCTCGGTTTCAGCCGAGTCCCCCCGGGTGTTTTGGGTTCCGTCGTTCGGTTGTTGCTTTGTCCGTGATTCGGGTTTGTGGTTGACTTGGTCTGAAATCGATTTGTTGACTTGATTCCCGATTTGGCAATAAATCTACTTCTGAGTTCGAGTCCGAAGTTGATCTTGATTCGATCGTGATTCATCCGAGTCCGTTCTTGGTTGGACGACTCATTGACTCCCCGAACCGTTGGATTGATTCCGCACGCGAATGCATTCTGTTGATCGTGCGCAATTTGTTGACCTCGTCGCCTCGTCACTCGATGGTTCGTTGATTTGTCGAATCCTCGTGTCGAGCTGTGCGAAGGGACCTATAGGCAATTTTATACTCCTACAATAATCACCGGAAACAAAAGGATAATTTCATTCATGAAAAGGAAGTCCTATTACAAACAGGAAATCGGAAGCGAATTACAAGGATTTCAATCGCAGTTCCGCATCACGAATTTCTTCAGCATGGCAGAGCTCGAGCCTCCTTAGGACCTCTCGACGAATATCCTCCTCTGTGCACGAGAGCAAGTTTTGAATGGTCTCTTTGACGTCTTTGAGGGCTCGATCCTTCTCCCCAACAGAGTCAGTGGTCAGTTGCCGGCGAGACTCAACACCCTCCAACTCCTTTGCCGCCTGATCACGAGCCTTCTCTTGAACGGTCAGGGAGGCCTGTGCGTCAGCTATAACCTGTTTCAGCCTCTCTACTTCAAAGGAGAGGTGGGAGAATCGGCTATCGACCGTCTCTCGCTCGTGAGCCACTCGTGCATCCTAGGCTTTGGCCTGCTCCAACTCTGCTGACAATCTTAACTCCAGCGTCATGTGCTCATTCAGGCGACGATCACGATCTGCTAGAGCTGCTCGAACTTCGCGGGAGGCGAGATCGACGAGAGTGGAACCTTCCGCTCGAAGAGTGAGCAGCTGCCGAACAGCCCCCTCCACTTCGTACAGACGCTGAAAGTAGGGCCTCGCCGTGGTAGCGCCAAGCCTCTTACGCAAAAACGACGCGTCGTCCTCAAGAACTTCCTTGAATTCCTCGAAGGGGCAATTCTCCTCCAAGACTAGCCGGGTGCAGTGGGCCAACGTGTCTTCGAAGTTGGACAGAGCTCGCGCCACCTGCGTCTTTCGCCAGCGTACCAGGGGAGAGAGAGCGGCGTCTTTGACAGAGGACGAAGCCACAATCGGGGTACTGGTGGTCATGATCGTAGAAGCAGCGACTGGCGCCCCCAGAGCTGGGACAATCGCTGGTGCCACCAGAGTGGTAGTAGCAGGGTCGCAGGTCGCCACCAACAAGGAAGCAGCCGTCTGCCCAGTGGGAGTTCCCCCTCGAGCTGGAGACTCTCGCACCGAGCGCTCACCCCCGATCAGTGCTCCCCTGGGCGGTGCTCCCTCGAAGGTGGAGGTTCCCCCTGGTTGATCCACCGAGACCGATACTTCCTCTTCACTCGATAACGCCTCGTGAATTGAGGCATCATCATCCGTCTCGGATTTACCTGAGGGACCCACCCAAGAGGGAGGATCCTTCTTGCCAGCAACTTCATGGGAGGGGCCAACTGCAGATACGAAAAAAAATAAGGATGATGAATGCCCCCTTGGCTCAGAAGGGTCGACAACCCTGAAATTCATGCTTACCTGAACCCCCTAGTTCTCTTTCGCCCCTACTCCCCTCCTCTTCGTCAGAAGGGATGGGGATCACCTTCTCGACTGCACCTGCACGGATTCAACGGGAATAGTCAGAAAATACAAACCCGACTTCGTACACGAAAACACCGCACCGAAAGATTACCTCCTGGTGTAGGCGCAGGAGTCGTTGAGACCCCCGCCTGTGACCCCACACCGGATGAAGGAAGCGTGTCCTTCGAAATCGCTGGAGCTGCCTGCAGTGCGGCAGAAGGGGCAGGATGAGCAACTCCCACCCTAGAGACAGTGTCGTCCCGACCAACCGCCGCTTTAGTGGTCACCACAGCCTCCTCGCCACGGGCCCTCTTGGCCACTTCCGTTCTAGAACTCTCCACCGCTTCTCGCTGCCGTTTCGAGAGCAGTGAACTGCTTGGAGATAACAGAGGCGCCCCCATGCGCCCAGTAATCGTACTTCGGGCTTGTTCTAGACGTTTACTCGCCCGGGTTAACTCAACAGGTTCCCTCTGCTCACCTTGGGAATCTAGAGGGAGATTGGAAAGAGGAGCTCGTGCCTCGGGCGCTTCGGATTCGTCTGTGCCTGCGTCCTCACCCTCAGAGTCTCCTGCAGGACCCTCCATGAGCCGCTCCCTAGCAGTTGGATGGCCCCTCCGCCTCGAAGGACGAGCAACTCCTCTTGGGCGACGCCCGTGCTCCGCCAGACACGAGCTCTGAAACCAGAAGTCAATAGGATTGGCGCTGGCGCCCCGATACCACCGACAATATGAGAGCGTGTGGTGCAAGTCACGGTCCTTCGAGGGTAACTCAAAACGGGCATCGGTACCGCCAGCGTGAGTCCAAAACCATCCCCGAGCTCCATCCACCAGCCCTCCTTCAAAGCGCAGATGGGGATTGGCATTGCCCACATACAATTGATCATACCCAAACTGGCGGGCGAACCTGCAGGGGATGTATGGTTCGAGATAGCATGTATAGCTCGTTGTTAGAACGTGATACCCCGGCCGGATGTTTACCAACCAGCGAAAGGCGTCGCAAGGGAGGACTGTGTAGTGATCCGCTGTCGGCGCATCCCTCAGGGATTCTTCATATCCGCCCCCGCTGAAATAAGGGAAGGAGCGGCAAAAATTGTAATACCCAAAGTGGGAGAGTGTCTTTCACGCATCAGGGATGTCATTGCATTTCTAGGAGCACCTCTCCAAACGCTGGACGAAGGGGACGAACTTGTCGCCTTGGAGCGCCGCTAGGGCGCTCATCAAACATTCACAGTGGTAGATGAACCACGCCATCAGATAGGTGTACGGCAACCCCACCCAAGGATTGGGGGTCCTGATAACCTCTCCTTCCCCCTCGTCAAGGACCGACACACGGCAGAATTGGGCCATCAGAGTACGAAGCCCCCGATGGATGCACGCTATTGTCGCCGACACCAGGGAGTAAGACTTCCCGTGAGCTAAACAAACCGCCGGATACACGACCTCCACAGGAAGAGCTTCGAAGGAGTGAGTGGGGATTACACACCTCTTCAACCATAACATGAGGTACCCCGTGAGCAGCGCCTTCCCAGATATGGGGGACTTCGCCTGATGGTGGAATGAGTGAAGGACCGTACCAGATTTAAATCCGCTCTCATCACGTTCGAGAGTTATGGTGCTCCCCTCTTCGGCTGTTCTCGCCTCCACTTCAGATTGGTCGCATTCGCCTAGCGGGAGAGCAGGCTGCCCCTTGACATCGTTCCCCAGAAACAGATAATCAGCCCAATTCTTGTGGCTGATCCCCGGGGTCCTCTTCTTCTTCCCCTTATGATCCGCTGAGGTGCTGAGACAGATGTGGTAGTTGCAGAGTAACTCCCACAGAGTCTCAACCGCCAAAGGTGAATGGCTTGACAGCTAGTCGATCTCAGCTTGATCGGGGACGTACTCCTCGTAAGGAAAGTCTCCCAGGGGCAGCCCCGACACGTCGTACATCTCGTGAGGGGTGATACCAAGCTCACCGTTAGGGGTGAAAAATGTGCCACTTTCCGCACAATACAGTTCCAGGATGCTGTGGAACTGAGAAGCGTTAATCCGCAGGCCATGTCGAGTGGCTTCGATGGCCGCATACAGCTCTGTATTCTTGAGGTCGGCATTTTCGACCAGAACATGGTCGGTGATCTTGGACCACTAAGTGTCGCTGCCGGGTGCAGAATAGACCCACCCCGAGGCTCTGAAATCCTTCGGGGGAAAGCTCCCTCCGACTCGGAAGAAGCAGTGACGGAAGGTCTCCGCCACCGCTGTCGACTCCCCCACGGGCGGTTCAGCGGACAGTAAGCCAAGGCGCAGACCCGTCACACGCTTGCATGAGCCATCCACTCCATATCCAGCTGTAGAGCCCGTGAAAACGCCGCAAGTGACCCCATCTTGAGTTGGGGTCAACTCCCAGGCCATCGCCCGAGGAACCGCGAGGGACCGTAGCTCGACGATCGAGAACCCCCTCGACATGCTGGGGAGGTAGTAATGAGTCCCTTCTACCGTGTGGAACCACATGCTCTCTTTGAGTAACAAGACAGAAGGGTCGGTCATAGCATCGCCGAACAAAAACTGAGGTTTCGGCAGCTCCGCCCTGGCATCATCTGTCAGTGCCGCGTCGGTTGTCAACTCGCGCAGTGTCAAGTGGTGGCCGTCCGTGACCCTCTTTATCAAGCCATTTGGCTTATCGACGGTGAACACGGGTAATGGAGCCAAGGAGGGAAATCGAGGAGGTGCCGTGTAGTTCGTACCACCGACGTGGCCAATGGCCACACCCTCCAGGAAAGCCTCATCGGAAAAAGTCGCTGCAAGAAAGAAAAAGTCAATCAAGACGAAATCCGCCATATGAGCAAAGTCGCCCATCAAGCAGAGGTGAGCGAAATCGCCTGTCGAAAGGGGGAACCCACTTCGAACGAGGTCTATTCGTATAGACGACACTCCCATCTTACAGGAAAGAGCCGAACTCGCCTATCGAAAAGGGAGTTCGCCTCCCTCCCGCTAGAGGTTGAATTCGCCCGCAGAGACATAAATCGCCCTCTAAAGGTAAATAGGGCTAATTTTGCCCCAGATCGAGGAAGCTACCAAAGGGTGGCGGCATTCCAGGGTAATGAGCAACACTCATCTCCCCAAACCCGACGCCTAGGACCTACATAAGGTCGTCCAACGAAACCATCGACGTACCTGAGCGTGGCTCCGGAGCACTGGCGGGCATGCCGGCGGAGAGACGGTCGGAGTAACGTCCCGGGCCTGCACCTCTCACTTTGCACCTCTTAGATCTTGGAGCCATGGAAAGATGGAGTGGGAATTCTTGTCTTGGAAGTTCTTTTCAAGATTCAAGAAAACGGTGAATCCCAAAGGAGGAAAACAGCGAGTTTAAAAGGGCGGAGTTGTCCACGTGGCCACGATTGCCCTCGAGAGGCGAAAACCCTAACGGACAAGAAATGTGGCCACGATCAAATTCGACGGCCCAGATCACCCTCGGTGCATCAGGGACCGAGATTGGCGGTTACATCCGACGGTTGGATTCGAAAACCACGGCCACGATCACAACGAGGCACATTGAGTGGACGTCAAACTGTCAAATCGTGATAATGCCACGCCGCATTAGCTGGAAAGGCACGAAGCACTGCAAGGGGACACGTGGTCCGCGCGCATTAGGCCTACTTTCGCCCGAGAGAAAGGTCTCAACGGCGAAAACTTGAATGAAATCCGCAAGTCAATCAGAATTTCGCCATCAAAAGCCCAACTTCGCCTGCACGACTCACCCACCTTTGGGAAGCAGGCGATTCGCCCAAAATCTAGAAACCAGCAAAGTGATTTTATTTAGACCCGCGCCCCAGACGGCGAGGGGTCAGAGTGGAAATCTTAGCACTAAGCCTAAAAGAAACTACTCGATAACTCATCATACTGAGGGGAATAGTATGGCTAGCCCGATTCAAACGGTAATCGGTAAAGGCAAATCAAACCCGTTGATAGCTGAGGGTTTGCTAAAAATCCTAATGCACCTGGTCCAAAACTTCTTTATTCAAAGTATTCCAGACCACACGTAAGTCAGTTTTGGTCTGAAAACTTTGAAGGGGGTCTTGTAGACGGTAAAAATTACCGTGGCGGATTAGTGCACGAATTCGCCCGCAGAACAGGACCACCCTCTCTTAGGTGAAGAGCCTACTATAGCCACTAAGTGGATTCGCTGACACACGAGCCCCCACAGTGGTCGCACACGCCAAATCACATGGGTCCGCCAGCGAGGCGAATCCACCTTCACCAACTGAATCCGCTTGCAAGGGAGGTACTCAAATCCGCCCTCATGTGCCGAAGGCCGGGTTTCTAGGGACAAACCTCCCCTGCTTCCCACGATGCAAGGGAAGGGAGCACAGTGTCTCAGGTCCGTCAGACGGCCACCCGCGATTCAAGCGAACGAGACAGACGCCGGACCGGCCTGCATACTCATAAATGCGGGTCACCTCACCCATCAAAAGGAAGAGCCGAAGCCGTCGGCGCGCCGCAAGCTATCTGGAGCTAGCTCTGACGCGAGACGTCCATTCTCCCACCCCTATTCAGACATAGGGAGAGGAGAGGAGGCACAACGCCCCAGGACCACCGGAGGGTCACTAGGTACCTCGCTGCACAAGTGAGCGGACAGTTGCCAGAGCCATCTGCGTCCACATAAATGCAGCTTACCTCACTCCAAACGAAAGGTCAGAGCCACCGGCGATCAAGGAACTGGCCAAACCCGCTTGAGTGTCTGGCAGCCGCTGTCACGAGTACGAGGAGGGGCTTTCCCACTCCTACACGACGTGACACAACATGTCGTCCCACAAACAACCGCTTGTTGTACAAAGGGACAGTAGGATGTCTTTGAACAGTGTATGGTCACATCCCATAATTCAAGGAGCAGTCAAACTATCTCTCTCCCATTTAAGAGCCTCTTTCAGCAACCTTGGAAGGGGATCGAAAAAAGGGCAATCGATCCATCAGGAAGCGATCAAGAGATCACCGAGAGAGATCGACTGATCAACCAAGAGAGGAAGAAGCTTTTACATACCCCTGCATTACAGCGCCATCTCCTAGCTCCGAGCTCCGATCGCCGGCGAGCCAGAAGAGACGAACTCCTTCACCTCGAGCTTCTACTGAGTACTGAAGCTCTCCAGCAACCTCGGTCGAACCGTCCAAGGGAAGCAGACTCGGCACGAGCACTGAGCGAAGCATCCTGTAGCTACCTTAAAGTCCCCACGATTAAACAAAGAGGGCCTTCCCTCTGCTTCTGTCGTAATTTCGATTGATTTAGTTTGTAATAAGCTTTCTTATCAATACAAACAAAATCCCCCATTTTCGGGAAAATCAGAAATTTACCCTGGAATGCCGCCACCCTTTGGTAGCTTCCTCGATCTGGGGCAAAATTAGCCCTATTTGCCTTTAGAGGGCGATTTATGTCTCTGCGGGCGAATTTAACCTCTAGCGGGAGGGAGGCGAACTCCCTTTTCGATAGGCGAGTTCGGCTCTTTCCTGTAAGATGGGAGTGTCGTCTGTACGAATAGACCTCGTTCGAAGTGGGTTCCCCCTTTCGACAGGCGATTTCGCTCGCCTCTACTTGATGGGCGACTTTGCTCATATGGCGGATTTCGTCTTGATTGACTTTTTCTTTCTTGCAGTGACTTTTTTCGATGAGGCTTTCCCGGAGGGTGTGGCCATTGGCCACGCCGGTGGTATGAACTACACGGTACCTCCTCGATTTCCCTCCTTGGCTCCATTACCCGTGTTCACCGCCGATAAGCCAAATGGCTTGATAAAGAGGGTCACGGATGGCCACCACTTGACACTGCGCGAGTTGACAACCGACACGGCACTGACAGATGATGCCAGGGCGGAGCTGCCGAAACCTCAGTTTTTGTTCGGCGATGCTATGACCGACCTTTCTGTCTTGTTACTCAAAGAGAGCATGTGGTTCCACATGGTAGAAGGGACTCATTACTACCTCCCCAGCATGTCGAGGGGGTTCTCGATCATCGAGCTACGGTCCCTCGCGGTTCCTCTGGCGATGGCCTGGGAGTTGACCCCAACTCAAGATGGGGTCACTTGCGGCATTTTCACGGGCTCTACAGCTGGATATGGAGTGGATGGCTCATGCAAGCGTGTGACGGGTCTGCGTCCTGGCTTACTGTCCGCTGAACCGCCCGTGGGGGAGTCGACAGCGGTGGCGGAGACCTTCCGTCACCGCTTCTTCCGAGTCGGAGGGAGCTTTCCCCCGAAGGATTTCAGAGCCCCGGGGTGGGTCTATTCTGCACCCGGCAGTGACACTTGGTGGTCCAAGATCATCGACCATGTTCTGGCCAAAAATGCCAACCTCAAGAACACAGAGCTGTATGCGGCCATCGAAGCCACTCGATATGGCCTGCGGATTAACGCTTCTCAGTTCCACAGCATCCTGGAACTGTATTATGTGGAAAGCGGCACATTTTTCACCCCCAACGGTGAGCTTGGTATCACCCCTCACGAGATGTACGACGTGTCGGGGCTGCCCCTGGGAGACTTTCCTTATGAGGAGTACGTCCCCGATCAAGCTGAGATCGACCAGCTGTCAAGCCATTCGCCTTTGGCGGTTGAGACTCTGTGGGAGTTACTCTGCCACTACCACATCTGTCTTAGCACCTCAGCGGATCATAAGGGGAAGAAGAAGAGGACCCCAGGGATCAGCCACAAGAATTGGGCTGATTATCTGTTTCCACAGAACGATGTCAAGGGGCAGCCTGCTCTCCCGCTAGGCAAATGCGACCAATCTGAAGTGGAGGCGAGAACAGCCGAAGAGGGGAGCACCATAACTCTCAAACGTGACGAGAGCGGATTTAAATCTGGTACGGTCCTTCACTCATTCCACCATCAGGCGAAGTCCCCCATATCTAGGAAGGCGCTGCTCGTGGGGTACCTCATGTTATGGTTGAAGAGGTGTGTAATCCCCACTCACTCCTTCGAAGCTCTTCCTGTGGAGGTCGTGTATCCGGCGGTTTGTTTAGCTCACGGGAAGTCTTACTCCCTGGTGTCGGCGACAATAGCGTGCATCCATCGGGGGCTTCGTACTCTGACGGCCTAATTCTACCATGTGTCGGTCCTTGACGAGGGGGAAGGAGAGGTTATCAGGACCCCTAATCCCAGGGTAGGGTTGCCGTACACCTATATGATGGCGTGGTTCGTCTACCACTGTGAATGTTTGATGAGCGCCCCAGCGGCGCTCCAAGGCGACAAGTTCGTCCCCTTCGTCCAGCATTTGGAGAGGTGCTCCTGGAAATGCAAGGACATCCCTGATGCGCGAAAGACACTCTCCCACTTTGGGTATTACAATTTTCGCCGCTCCTTCCCTTATTTCAGCGGGGGCGGATATGGAGAATCCCTGAGGGATGCGCCGACGGCGGATCACTACACAGTCCTCCCTTGCGGTACCTTTCGCTGGTTGGTAAACATCCGGCCGGGGTATCACGTTCTAAGAACGGGCTCTACATGCTATCTCAAACCATACATCCCCTGCAGGTTCGCCCGCCAGTTTGGGTATGATCAATTGTATGTGGGCAACGCCAATCCCCATCTGCGCTTTGAAGGAGGGCTGGTGGACGGAGCTCGGGGATGGTTTTGGACTCACGCTGGCGGTACCGATGCCCGTTTTGAGTTACCCTTGAAGGACCGTGACTTGCACCACACGCTCTCATATTATCGGTGGTATCGGGGCGCCAGCGCCAATCCTATTGACTTCTGGTTTCTGAGCTCGTGTCTGGCGGAGCACGGGCGTCACCCAAGAGGAGTTGCTCGTCCTTCGAGGCGGAGGGGCCATCCAACTGCTAGGGAGCGGCTCATGGAGGGTCCTGTAGGAGACTCTGAGGGTGAGGACGCAGGCACAGACGAATCCGAAGTGCCCGAGGCACGAGCTCCTCTTTCTAGTCTCCCTCTAGATTCCTAAGGCGAGCAGAGGGAACCTGTTGAGTTAACCCGGGTGAGTAAACGTCTAGAACAAGCCCGAAGTACGATTACTGGGCGCATGGGGGCGCCTCTGTTATCTCCAAGCAGTTCACTGCTCTCGAAACGGCAGCGAGAAGCGGTGGAGAGTTCTAGAACGGAAGTGGCCAAGAGGGCCCGTGGCGAGGAGGCTGTGGTGACCACTAAAGCGGCGGCTGGTCGGGACGACACTGTCTCTGGGGCGGGAGTTGCTCATCCTGCCCCTTCTGCCGCACCGCAGGCAGCTCCAGCGATTTCGAAGGACACGCTTCCTTCATCCGGTGTGGGGTCATAGGCGGGGGTCTCAACGACTCCTGTGCCTGCACCAGGAGGTAATCTTTCGGTGCGGTGTTTTTGTGTACGAAGTCGGGTTCGTATTTTCTAACTATTCCTATTGAATCCGTGCAGGTGCAGTCGAGAAGGTGATCCCCATCCCTTTTGACGAAGAGGAGGGGAGTGGGGGCGAAAGAGAACTAGGAGGTTCAGGTAAGCATGAATTTTAGGGTTGTTGACCCTTCTGAGCCAAGGGGGCATTCATCATCCTTATTTTTTTTTCGTATCTGCAGTTGGCTCCTCCCATGAAATTGCTGGCAAGAAGGATCCTCCCTCTTGGGAGGGTCCCTCAGGATCCGAGACGGATGACGATGCCTCAATTCACGAGGTGTTATCGAGTGAAGAGGAAGTATCGGTCTCGGCAGATCAACCAGGGGGAACCTCCACCTTCGAGGGAGCACCGCCCAGGGGAGCACTGATCGGGGGTGAGCGCTCGGTGCGAGAGTCTCCAGCTCGAGGGGGAACTCCCACTGGGCAGACGGCTGCTTCCTTGTTGGTGGCGACCTGCGACCCTGCTACTACCACTCTGGTGGCACCAGCGATTGTCCCAGCTCCTTTGAAGTAGAGAGGCTGAAACAGGTTATAGCTGACGCACAGGCCTCCCTGACCATTCAAGAGAAGGCTCGTGATCAGGCGGCAAAGGAGTTGGAGGGTGTTGAGTCTCGCCGGCAACTGACCACTGACTCTGTTGGGGAGAAGGATCGAGCCCTCAAAGACGTCAAAGAGACCATTCAAAACTTGCTCTCGTGCACAGAGGAGGATATTCGTCGAGAGGTCCTAAGGAGGCTCGAGCTCCGCCATGCTGAAGAAATTCGTGATGCGGAACTGCGATTGAAATCCTTGTAATTTGTTTCCGATTTCCTGTTTGTAATAGGACTTCCTTTTCATGAATGAAATTATCCTTTTGTTTCCGGTGATTATGGCTTGTGCGCATTCCATATGTAAACATAGATATTTTCGTGTACTAGTTGGTGTTTAGCCGCGGGAAACTTTCCTCGGCAGATTTCAGTCACAGACCCGTTTCGCCTGCAGGCAAATTTTACCTGGGGACGAATTCGCAGTTGCCATTCCAACAACGATTTCAGTTACAGGTGGGCTCCGCTTTTAGCGGGTCGTGTGTTTACCCACGTGCGTTATCAGTTACAGAGACGTGGATGCGCCGCCTTGCATTAATTGCGGTGTGACGGGTCTCTTCGTCCTTCACGCCCGATCTGGGCCGTTGGTGTAGGCATATAAAACTGCCTATAGGTCCCTTAACACAGCTCGACGACGTCGAACCAACCATCGGGTGACGTATGCAACACTGAAGCCAAGCTATACGCGACGAAGCGGACTAACGAGGCTACAAAGCTAACGAACCGCACGCAAGCAACGGAATGCATCCATTCGCATGCGGAATCAAGCCAACGGTTCGGGGAGTCAACGAGTCATCCAAACAAGAGCGGACTCAGATGAATCACGATCGAATTAAGATCGGTTTTGGACTTGAACTCAGAAGCGGATTTACTACCAAATCAGGTCCAGATGAACAAATCAACCACAGAACCGAACAACGGACGAAACAACGGCAAAACCAACACCAAAAGAGACCCGGCCAAAACCGAGTCACCCGAAGGTGGCTCGGTGGCCGAGCCACCCAAGGGTGGCTCGGCCATGGTCGAGCCACCTCAGCCCAGATCTGTGCCCAGGCACAGATCTGGGTGCCTATAAATAGGCCAAGGGTGTTTCATTTTTAGAGGTTTGGAAATTTTGGAGAGAGGCGAAGCCCTGCAGGATTCGAAGATCAAAAATTAAAAAGATCCAAACTTTGGGACTTCAAGGACTTGCTCATCCAGATCTGGTGCTCGGCGATCATCAACGCCAAATAAGGCAGGAGTTTGAGAGGACCGGATCTCAGATCTACGTAGTTATACTCCGGATCAAAGCTTGGTCTTTGATCCCGAGATTAGGGCAATTATTTCCTTGGTGAACTAATCCCCCCGGCTATTATTTCCTTAGCGAAATAATACCCGTCATACTGCGTAGATCCGACCGGATCTAGATCTCGCGGTGGTCCACGGATAAACCCCGACGTAGGCAAACAACCCACGCAAGCGAGCGATCGCAAAACAGGAGCTCGCGATTTGTTCGACAAACAAGGAAAGAAAGTTGTAATTTTCATTTCTTTTCTGATTTTCGTTGTAACCGGATCTTATAAAAAGACCGGATCTTTATAATCGATAAACTATTACAAGAGTGTACAATGGAATCAATGATGAAAGCTACGATTTTTCCCGCGAACAATCTGGCGACCACAGTGGGAGCCACCGATCTCGCTGCCGAGATCGGAGCGTCGCAGCCGCGGATCTCGATCCTGGTCGTGGAGGAGGTCGAATACGAGTTCGACTAGCAGAAGTTCGAGGAGTACTTGTCGTCCTCGTCCGGATCAACCTCTCCCTGCAAGTCCAAGAAAATCTCCTCCAGGAGAAAAGCTCGTTGGTATGAAGATGTTGAAAACACCAACGAAGATCTCGCCCCGTTGGATGCCAAAGTCGCATTGAGTGAGATCCCTCCAATTTCCAACCAGGTCAAGCCGATTCCTACCAATTCCTCCGTCATCAAAGGAGTGGTGACTCTCTCGAAGAGAGCCCGCCAAAGGCGACGCCAACGCTTGGACCGAGAATTCGCGAAGGCAATGGAATCCACGGATGGAATCCGCCATAACGCGAGTCCGAAGAACAAGAGAGGCAAACATCCTCAATAACCGATGAACGACAACTCTTCTAAGCCGCCAACCAACGAATGGGTTCGTGTCAAACGGAATCGTTCGACACTTGAGGAGCGCATTCGCAAGCGCCACGTACTGTCAGCGCAGGCACGGGCTCAAGCTGAAGAAGCCCGTAGAAAATTGTAGAAGGAAGTGGCGAAGAAGCCGCCCCCAACCCGCAAAGTCTGGAGGCCGAAATCCGAAGTGGCAATTCAGGCCAAAGAGCAACCTTTGCAACCTTCGAAGCAGGTTCAACCTCCGGCGAACCAAACGAAGTCGCCGACAATTACCATGGCTACTCCGGGAACTCACGCAGAATCACCCCGGAGAAAGAAGTCAGTTTTAGAGCACCTCGGCCCACTTCCCGTTGGACGATGCAAAGCTCCAGTTCAAGAACGTTTGGGCCCGATGAAGAAACCCCGAACGACTCAACTTGCTGGGGGTTGCCATCATTTTCAGCATGACAAGGAGTTCAAGGCTACTGCGCGCGCCAATTTGCGCATCGAAGTCCAGGAGCCCGCTGAGAACTGGCGCCCACAAAGGCATGTTTCGAGGCGCGTAACTTTTGAAAGCCCGAAGAAGGCAGTTCGCCCTCAGAAGGAAATGTTGTCATCCGATGATGATAACGTTATACCTGGGAAATCGTGCCAACACACGATAGGTTGCTTCGACTTTCAAACGGACGAGCTGTACTATCGTGCTGGGGGTACGGGCAAAGCCAGAAAGAGGAGTCCTCAAAGACTAGAGACTCAATGCCCCTGTTCCAAACTCATTCGGGCGGTATTGTCTGAGTGTAACTGCATCAAGACGGTCTCCGAAAGAGTTTCGGTTTTCGAGAGGCTCAGCACTAAAACGCCAAAGCCAAGGCCTAGTCGTTTCCGACGAAGAAGAACGGTGGTCGAAGATGGAGAATTTCCGAGGGTCACCGCTAATATGACCAGTAAAAGGACACCGACACAAGGTAATCTCGAGTCGATTCTGAAAGCATCCCGGCGTCTAACCCGTCTGCAGTCTGGAGCCATCGCACGAGGAACTTACGGTAGGGTTCGGACAAGAGTACCTTCAGAAGGTGAAGAGTCGGATGCCTGCTCTGCGATCGCATCAGATAATACAGTATCCAGTGAGGGGGAACCCCGCGAATTGCTGATGATAAGCGCGGAACAAGTGGCCAAGATGCTCGAAGAAGCCATGGCTAAACAGCAAGAGAGCTTCAAGTTCGAAATGCAGATGGCCATGCAGACTATGAGAGAGATGCATGACCAACAAATCCAGGCATTGAGAACCAACAAGGCGAACCAAGTCGTCGTAACCAGAACAATCTGGAAGATGAGGACACAGGTGCAAATGAAACTCATAACGCCAATAACCCTCCCATCAATGCAGGGGGTGGTAATGAGAATGCCAACGAAGATACAAGTGAAAACTTGAAGATCAAACACCTCGAGAGCAAAATCAATACGTTGATTT
Source organism: Asparagus kiusianus (assembly GCA_022839385.1). Lineage (NCBI taxonomy): Eukaryota > Viridiplantae > Streptophyta > Magnoliopsida > Asparagales > Asparagaceae > Asparagus > Asparagus kiusianus. The sequence goes on from BQKN01056314.1 coordinate 26,219, forward strand.
CCGCTCAAGAGATGAAGAAGACGGGCATTCCTTGTCCATACCCAAGAGAGTGGGAATCAATCCCCTATCCGGCGAAGTTTAGTCTAATCAACTTCACGTCGTTCGATAGGAAAGGTTCCCCCACTCATCATTTGATTTATTTCAAATCGCATTTGGATGTTATCTCTGGTAATGAGCCTCTGATGGTACGGTCCTTCGTTGGTACTCTTCGTGGAGCCGCCTTCGATTGGTATCGCCGCCTCAAGCCAGGAAGCGTAAATAGCTGGGACGACATGGAGACAAAATTCCTCGCTAACTTCTTCAATGACGACACCGAGATATCCATCGGAACGTTGCTTCATGAGAAACAAAAGGACGGGGAGTTAGTCGACACCTTCGTTAAAAGGTTCCGGAACAAGGCGTTGAATTGCCGGGACCCGATCACTGAAGAGTTCATTCTCCAGACCTGCCACAACAATCTTTCGTTGGACGTGTTGGAAGCAATGGGGACAGCACCGTCCAAAACGTGGAAGGATCTGAAGGTCCGTGGTGAACAAGCCGAATGCTTCCTCCGAAGGAAGAAAGCCGAGAGGGGTCAATCGACGACGAATCCTCCGAACTCGAACTTCGCCTCCCGTGGTAAGGGCAAGACACCTGCAGCCGCTGTTGATGCTAATCAAACGTCACAACAGCAGCCCCGGAGACAACAAAAGACCTCGGGCCCGAAACTCCAAAAAGAGTATTCCTTCAAGGATGAAGACGTTCCAGCCATCTTCGAATCCCTCCTTGAAAACAACAAGATCAAGCTCCCGCCCATCACGAATCAGGAGGAAGCTAAAAATACCGCGGATCCAAAATACTGCGCATATCACAGGAGGATCCTTCATCCAACCAAGGCGTGCTTTACACTCAAGAATAGCATCCAAACCTTGGTTGAAGCCGGCGTCATAACGCTAGGGTAAGCCAGTTGAGAACGGCCAACTCCAAAGAGTATACGAGTATAAACTGTTTCTCAAGACTCCGAAGAGTATATGAGTATAAACTGCTTCTCAATCCTCCGACCGGTATAAGAGGTTAAACTGCTCCCTGATACTCCAATAGGTGTATGAGTCTAAACTATTTCCTTTCTTCCACGGGAAGTTCCTGAAGAGTGCCATGCGTGGTATTCTTAAGGATAACCCGATCGTGCAGCTGATACAATGATACACCCAGTTTTGCAAAGAAAGCTGGGAGTGGATAATTCATGTAACGGGAAGTTCCCGGAAGAATGTTAAATGTAATATTCTTAGGGATAACCCGGTCATGATGAATAAAGTGATAAACACTAAACTCCTAATTTCCGAACACTCTTATGCTGAGATGAAATCCGATCACTTCATTGGATCAATTTTCCCTCACAAAACTCTCATTGGTGTTTGATGACTCATAGTCTCCACCACAGAATCCCCCACCGATCAAACTAATTAACGGCGGGACCACCAAAATTCTTTCCTGTTTAATCCATTCAAACTTCCGCTATGTTCGTGCATTCAACACTTTCATTGTTAGAGTCCGGATATAATGCTTAGAATTCTGATCTATCGATCATTGACGACTTGTCAAAACCCCTTTTTGTTAAGTCTTTATCACTTAACATCAGGAACCCCCTTTGAGTGATTTGTACGAATCAACATTCCTACAGTGATTTGTACTCTCACTCTCACTTTCCACTTGGTCAAACCTTCCTACAGTTAGGACCAAAACCAAAATCCCCTCTCGATTCCTTCAATGAACGAGAGGCCCACAAATCGAGCGATCAAACCTTCTTACAGTTAGGATCGTTTTAAACCTCTCGCTTGGTCAAACCTTCCTACAGTTAGGACCAAAACCAAAATCCCCTCTCGATTCCTTCAATGAACGAGAGGCCCAAAAATCGAGCGATCAAACCTTCTTACAGTTAGGTTCGTTTTAAACCTCTCGCTTGGTCAAACCTTCCTACAGTTAGAACCAAAATCACGATTCACTCTCGGTAAACGAGAAATTCATCCTTAGTTCGGTAATCAAACCTTCCGACAGTTAGGGTTATCCGAATCTTTTCGATTCTTAGAGTGGAGGTCCCACTCTTAGTTTCACCTTTCTGGATTCTGGGGGTGGAGATCCCACCTCGAGTCTCCTTTCCAACTGGGAATAGAATATAAAATTCTTCCTTCCTTGTTCGGGGAATAGAATATAAAATTCTTCCTTCCCACATCAATCCTTTTCCAAGAATTTAGGATTCATCCTAGGAAGTTTATCCTGAATCCTAAGCAGGGATAAGTCTGCGCCTAACACGCGCTGCCGGTTTAGTCTTTCTCCGCAGAAGAAGACACCAGAGTTTGATTCTGGGGTATTCTATCCTAAAACCTAAGCAAGGATAAGTCTGCGCCTAACCCGCGCTGCCGGTTAGTTCTTAACCGTTAAAAAGAACACTCGCCTACATATTCAACATTGTGGCAGGTTGTTATTAATAACACCAAAATCCATGCCTTACACACATGGGGAATTTCATCCTGAATCCTAAGAAAGGATATGTCGACGCCTAACACGCGTCGCCGGTTTAACCTCTACCCGTAGAAAGAGATACCAGAGCCTGATTCTGGGGACCTTTATCCCGAAGCCTAAGTAGGGATAAGTCAACGTCTAATACATGTTGCTGGGTAGCCTATTCCCATATCAACGGCGAAGTCTACGTATTCGAAGTCGTAGCACAAAGTCTAAGGGAGTTCATTCCTTTAGCTCAACGTCACGTGCGGAACGGATTTAGACAATCCGCATGCTAGCCTGACTAAAACGGTAGTCGGTAAAGGCTAATCAAATCCGTTGAAGGCTGGGGGTTAGCCAAAAATCCTAAAGTCAACGCCTAACACGCGTCGTCGGGTAGCCTATTCCCGTAACAAATGGTAAAGCCTATGTATTCAACATCATAGCACAAAGTCTAAGGGAGTTCATTCCTTTAGTATAACGTCACCTGTGGAATGGACTAAAACAATCCGCATGTATGCCCGACTCAAACGGTAGTCGGTAAGAGCACGTCAAATCCGTTGAAGGCTGAGGATTTGCCAAAAATCCTAAAGTCAACGTCTAATACACGTTGCTGTTTAGTCTTTTTATAGGAGAAAGACGAAGTCTACGTATTCAATATCGTAGCACTAAAAGGGTTAACTCTTTTAGCTTAACGTCACGTGCGAAACGGGCTTAAACAATCCGCATGCTAGCCCGACTCAAACGGTAGTCGGTAAAGGCTCATCAAACCCGTTGATGGCTGAGAATTTGCCAAAAATTCTATAAATACGAGTCATTGATGCATCAATTCTATAAATTGGTCTCGTGACTCAAGTATCTGCCACGCTCCAATTCCTTAAGAGCTTAAACTGTGTATACTCCAGCAGACGTACGAGTATAAACTGCGTTAAACGCCAGACAACGCGTTATAATGAAACCTGGACGCCGGACAATGCGTCGTAAGGAAGCTCAAACGCCGGACAACGCGTTGTAAAGGATGATTCAACACCGACAATCGATGGTCAGCAAACTCGAGCTAAAAAGCCAGGAAATCGAGAATCGACTTCAAATTCAAAATTCCGACAGACGGTCAGACAATGAATGCAGCACCGGAACCCTCGCAGACATTCGACAAAGCACCGAATAGCCTGGAGGACTGAAGGAATTAAAAATAGAAGCCATTCCAGATATCCCGTCATAACCAATTGAAGGATGGGAGAATCATATCCAAAGTATTCCAGATTCTTCTATAAAAGAACGAGGCTGAAATACTTTGGAGGGGGTATCTGTAGGTGTATAAAACTACCTATAGGTCCCTTAACACAGCTCGACGATGTCGAACCAACCATCGGGCGACGTACGCAACACTGAAGCCAAGCTATACGCGACGAAGCGGACTAACGAGGCTTCAAAGCTAACGAACCGCACGCAAGCAACGGAATGCATCCATTCGCATGCGGAATCAAGCCAACGGTTCGAGAAGTCAATGAGTCATCCAAACAAGAGCGGACTCAGATGAATCACCATCGAATTAAGATCGGTTTCGGACTTGAACTCAGAAGCGGATTTACTACCAAATCAGGTCCAGATGA
>BQKN01056315.1:0-26686 GCA_022839385.1 Asparagus kiusianus
TCGACGGTGGTCCACGGATATCAACATCCCCGTCACAGGCCAAGATCCCACGCAAGCAAAAGACCGATAAACGATCTCTGCGCTGTTTGAAGAGAATTGTACTTTTGTTTTGTTTTCATTGTGTAAAGTTCTTATAAAAAGACTAATTTTTGTTTTCGTTGTAAACGTCTGAAGTTTGTAATGAATCCCGCAATAAAACAATCAATTTTCTCCGCAAACAAGCTGGCGACCACAGTGGGAGCCAACAGCCTCGCTGCCGAGGCTGTCGTGACGTAGCCGACGATCAAGATCCCGGTGTTCGAAGAGGTCGAATACGAATTCGACCAGCAGAAATTTGAAGAGTACATCTCCTCCTCCTCCTCCAGATCTGCTCCTCCTCATAAGCACAGAAAGATCTCCTCCTCCCAGAAGATCCGTCGGTCTCCAGATCTGAAGACCAAAGAAGTCGATCTCCACGTCGTCGCTGCCATAATTGCACCTTGCAACGATCCGCCGGCATCCAATGAGACCAGATCTGCAGATCTGAACTCCTTCGTAATCAAGGAGTCGACTGCTTAAGGCGCGCCAACTCTATCAAAGAGAGCACGTCAAAGGAAACGCCAACGCCTCGCGTGCCAATTCGCCAAGGCTTTGGATCAGGTGGATGGACTCCATTGCCAAGCAGATAGGGAGTTCAGAAAGCGCCAAGGGGCTAATCTGTCGCCACGACTAGCATCGGAATCCTTCTCTCGACCTCCAATTAACGAATGGGTTCGTGTTAAACGGACCCGCTCTACTCTCGAGGAGCGAATCCAGAAGCGCCACGTCTTGCTTGCGCATGCTCGGACCCTTGTGCGAAAAGCACAGGAAATACAAAAGGAAGAGGCAGTTAAGAGATCGCCAAGATCTAAACAAGTTTGGATATCAAAAGCTAAATCAGCGCCTAAGGCAAAAACAAACGAAACTATCATTAAGCCTTTGTCAACTTCAGATCCTGAACCCCCGATAAAGCCCCACCGTAGCGTGGATTTCCCCAAGTTCAGGATTCCTCTGAAGGATCGCCTCGGTTCTCTACCCGAAGATCGAGGCAAAGCGCCTATTAAGGAACGCTGGGGACCATTAAAGGAACCCCGAGCAAACATCCAGACTGGGGGGGGGTCGTACGCGACCTCCTAACAAGTTGGTTTCTGCAACGGCCCGCTTGGGGGTGCGTACAGAAAACCAGGAGCCCGTTAAGGTTTCACCCTCACAAAGGTGTGATTCCAAACGTGTGACTCCCGCAGACGCCAACAAGGCGATGTTTACTCAGAGGAAAACACGTCAGACAGATGAACGCGTTATACCTGAGAATTCATGTAAACAGCCGATAGGTTGCTCTGACCGCAATGTCGATGAGTTGTACTATCGGACTGGGGGTACGAATAAATCTCGAAAGAGAGGTACCCGAAAAGCGGACTCTTACTGTCCGTGTACCAAACTTATCAGGGCAGTATTATCAGCGTGTAGCTGCCCCAAGACCGCTCCACGGAGGGTCTCGATATTCGAGAGTATCTCCGCAGAAGCATTGAAACCCAAATCAAGGTGTTTTAGCAAGAGGCGATCAGCCAATCGAGATGACGAACTCCCAGCATTCACCATCAATATGGTCGATAAGGGAAAGTCTCCGATTACTTCTAACCCCGATTTTTCCCCAGGAAAGAGAGTCAATTCGGGGATAGCCCAACTAATGTCTCGGCTTCAATTTGAAGCCGTCGGGCCTGAACAATCCGTAGTCATCGCCAACGTGACTGATAAGAGGAAATCTACCCGATCTTCTGATTCGGACCCCCTCATATCACATCGTTTAACTCGGCTACGTGCAGGGACTACTAGACGTAGAGATTATTTAAGGATGACCAGAGGACTATCCTCGGACGATGAAGCGTCAGACGCTTGCTCGGCAGTCGCTTCAGAAGCCACCGTATCCAGTTCCGGACAATCTCGTGAGGTGTTTATGATCAACACCGAGGAAGTAGCCAAAATGGTTGAGGATGCTTTAGCTAAGCAGAAAGAAGCATTCAAGATCGAAGTGGAAATTGCTATGCAGGAGATGAGACAAATGCACGACCAACAAATCCGAGCTTTATCGAATCAGCTAGGTGAGTCCATCCGTCGCAGCACTGCTAACCAAGCAGGTAGCGATTCAGATGTGGATGAACACAACGCTGGGGGTGGTCCAACTAAAAATAAAGGCGCTGGGGGTGGACCCACCAATGATGATAACACTGGGGGTGGCCGCATTATTCCTCTCGAAAATTATCCAAAACAGGATATAGATGAGGACGAAAAGATGAAGTACCTCGAGAGCAAAATTAACGCTTTAATGTCTGCTCAAGAGGTAAAGAAGACCGGCATTCCGTGTCCTTACCCGAAAGAGTGGGATTCGATCCCGTATCCGACGAAGTTCAACCTGATCAACTTCACGCCGTTCGACGGGAAGGGCTCGCCCACTCAGCATCTAATCTACTTTAAGTCCCACTTGGGCACGATTTCTAGCAACGAGCCCTTGATGGTGCGGTCATTCATTAGCACCCTTCGTGGGCCTGCCTTCGATTGGTACCGCCGTCTCAAGGCTGGAAGCGTCAACAGCTGGGAGGACCTGGAGAGCATGTTCCTCGCTCATTTCTTCGATGATGACGCCGAAGTATCAATTAGGACACTCTTCGATGAGAAACAGGGAGACAGAGAGTCGGTGGATACTTTCATCAAATGTTTCCGCAATCAGGCAATGAACTGCAAAGATCCCGTCACGGAGGAATTTGTCTTGCAGACTTGTCATAACAACTTGTCCATTAACATCTTGGACGTTATGGGAGTAGAGCCGCTCAATACCTGGAAAGATTTGAAGGTGCGCGGCGAGCAGGCCGAACGTTTTCTCAGAAGGAGGAAGGTCGAAAGAAGCCGAGCGATGGCTAACCCTCTGAATCCGAGTCTCGTTTCCCATGAAGAAGGGAAGGCGCCTACAACAGTTGTTGACGTTAATCAGACGTCGCAACAGCAGCCCCGAAGACAACAGAAGACTTCGGATCTGAGGCTCCAAAAAGAGTACTCATTCAAGGACGAAGACGTTCCAGCCATCTTCGAAACCCTTCTTGAAAACAACAAGATCAAGCTGCCACCCATCACAAATCAGGAGGAAGCTGACAATACTACGGATCCGAAGTACTGCGCGTACCATAGGAGGATCCTCCATCCCACCAAGACTTGCTTTACTTTAAAGAATAGCATCCAAACCTTGGTTGAAGCCGGCGTCATAACGTTAGGATAAGCAAAATAAGAATGCCACACTCCAAAGAGTATACGAGTATAAACTGCTTCTCAATCCTCCGACCGGTATAAGAGGTTAAACTGCTCGTTGATACTCCAATAGGTATATGAGTCTAAACTGTTTCCTACCGTTGACGGGAAGTTCCTGGAGAATATTACGCTAATATTCTTAAGGATAACCCGATCATGTAACCGAATGCAATGATAAACCCAGTTTCACGAAGAAGCTGGGGGTGGATGATTCATGTAACGGGAAGTTCCCGGAAGAATATCATATGTAATTTTCTTAAGGAAAACCCGATCATTACAAACAAAGTGATAAACACTAAACCCCCACTGTGATTTCCGAACACTCTTTTGCTGAGACAAGATTCGATCACTTCGTTGGATCAATCATCCTTCACAAAACTCTCATTGGTGTTTGACGACTCATAGTCTTCCACCACAAAATCTCCTACCGATCAGACTAATTGGAAGTGGGACCACCAAAATTCCTTTCGGTTGAATCCACTCAAACTTCTATGTGTTTGTGCACTCAACATTCCTATTATTAAATTCCGGACATAATGCTTGGAATTTTGATCTGTCAATCTTTGACGAATTGTCAAACCCCTTCGTGTTAAGTCCTTATCACTTGACACTAAGAACCCCTACTGAGTGATTTGTACAAGTCGACACTCCTACTATGATTTGTACTCCCACTCCCACCGTTTACCTGGTCAAACATTCTTACAGTTAAGACCACAGCCAAAATCTCCTCTCAATTCTTCCAATGAACGAGAGATCCTCAAATCGAGTGATCAAACCTTCCTACAGTTAGGGTCATCTCAAACTCCCGCTTGGTCAAACATTCCTACAGTTAGGACCAAAACCATAATTCACTCTCGATAAACGAGAAATTCATCTTTAGTTCGGTAATCAAACCTTTCGACAGTTAGGGTTATCCGAATCTTTTCGATTCTCGGAGTGGAGATCTCACTCTTAGTTTCACCTTTCCGGATTCTGGGGGTGGAGATCCCACCTCGAGTCTCCTTTCCAACTGGAGATAGAATATAAAATTCTTCCTCTTCAGTGTTGGAAGATAGAATATAAAATTCTTCCTCTCCCATTTCGGGTTCATCTTTGCCCCAAGAGAAGACACTATTTTTTTTCAACTCCTAAAATCCATGCCTCACAGGTACGGGGAATTTTATCCCGAATCCTGAGTAGGGATAAGTCAACGCCTAACACGCGTTGCCGGTTTAGTCTTTCACCGATTGAAGAAGACACCAGAATTCCAGTCTGGGGAATTTTATCCCGAAGCCTAAGAAGGGATAAGTCAGCGCCTAACACGCGTTGCCGGTTAGTCCTTAACCGTAAAAAGGACAAAACCCCACATATTCAATATTGTGGTAGGTTGTTATTAATAATGCCAAAATCCGTGCTTCACACGTACGGGGAATTTTATCCCGAAACCTAAGCAGGGATAAGCCAACGCCTAATACACGTTGCCGGTTTAGTCTTTTACCGATTGAAGAAGACATCAGAATCCAATTCTGGGGACTTTTATCCTGAATCCTAAGTAAGGATAAGTCAGCGCCTAACACGCGTTGCCGGGTAGCCTGTTCCCGTAACAATGGCGAAGTCTACGTATTCGAAATCGTAGCATCAAGTCTAAGGGAGTTCATTCCTTTAGCACAACGTCACATTCAGAACAGATTTAAAACAATCCGCTTGCTAGCTCGACTCAAACGGTAGTCGGTAAAGGCTCATCAAACCCGTTGATGGTTGAGAATTTACCAAAAATTCTATAAATGCGAGTCATTGACACATCAGCTCCATTAGTTTGTCTCGTGACTTGAGCATCCAACAACTTCAGGATAAGATCTATACATGCAGATAAATCAGCTTTAACAGTTAGTCCTGTAGCCCCATATTTGGGACCGCCATGCTCTAATACCTTAAGAGCTTAAACTGTGTATACTCCAGTAGACGTACGAGTATAAACTGTGTCAACGTCAGGCGATCCGTAACCCTAGGTCAACGCCGGTCAACGCGTTGTGACAAAGGTCAAACGTCGGTCAACGCGTAACCCTAGGTCAACGCCAATCAAATCAAAACCCTAAGGTTGACGCCGGTCGACGCGTAACCCTAGGTCAACGCCAGTCAACGCAATGCAATCAAAAGTTAACTTAAGTCGATTTAAACCCTAAGGTCAACGCCGGTCAACGCGTAACCCTAGGTCAACGCCAATCAATGCGTTGCAATGAAAGAGTCGATGCGATGGAGAGGGCCATGACACGAGCCAAACTCAACTCATCAGTTTTAGACTCGAGTCTCCGACGACGGCCAGACGATAAACGCAGCGCCGGAAGGACTTCAGCTATTCGTCAAGGCATCGAATAGACTGAAAATCAAAGGGGCTAAGAGTCGAAGCTAACTACAGGTCCTTTACACTGATCGAAGACTAGACCAATCACATCTAAAGTATTCCAGCCTCTTCTATAAAAGAAACGAGTCTGGAACGCTTTGGAGGGGGTATCTGTAGGCATCGAAAATTACCTATAGGTCTCTGTGAGCAGTTCAAAGCTAAGAGGAGGTGAGAAACGTCACTATCCAAGTCACAGAAGCTTGATTGACGTCGATGAACACTTGAAGTGAATCGACGAACTACAGAATTTCAGAATAACGAAGACACGAACTGATCGGGAGTCCCGCGTCGCTTACAAAAGACGAAACGACGCTCCTATCCCAGCTTAATCCACAATGATCTCATCATCGGAGCTTATAGGGCTCCTCGCCGGCTTTCCAACGCACTTTGAATCACTCAAATCCGAGTTCGGATGAAGAAGTTACGGAGGAAATGGACAAGCGCGCAAAACAGACTGTTTCAGCCTAAGCTGAGACACCCAAGGGTGTCTCCACCCGAGCAAGGGTGTCTCCATTCTCGCTGAGACACCCAAGGGTGTCTCCACCCGGGCAAGGGTGTCTCCACCCGAACAAGGGCGTCTCCACCCGGGCAAGGGTGTCTCCATCCGGGCAAGGGTGTCTCCGCCCGGACTTCCTGGAGCCTATAAATACAGCCTAGGGCCTTCATTTTTCTAGATATGGAGTTCTCGAGCGTTGACGAAGCCCTGCCGGATTGAAGATCAAAAGTGCGCGAATTTCAGAGAGGAGGAGGAGAGATCGGATCGAGCTCGTCGGCATAAAGAAGAGGAGCTCGTCAGATCTGCAGTCCCCGGTTCCATTCCTTAAGATTATCCCGTTGCGATAATCTTAAGAAGAGCAATTATCTCGTCGTTACCGAGATAAGCGCTACGGTTTCTTGATTCCTTCGTGAATCAACGAAGCTCTGCCCGATTTTTCAGCAATCAGATCTGATCGACGGTGGTCCACGGATATCAACATCCCCGTCACAGGCCAAGATCACACGCAAGCAGAAGACCGATAAACGATCTCTGCGCTGTTTGAAGAGAATTGTACTTTTGTTTTGTTTTCATTGTGTAAAGGTCTTATAAAAAGACTAATTTTTGTTTTCGTTATAAACGTCTGAAGTTTGTAATGAATCCCACAATAAAACAATCGATTTTCTCCGCAAACACTCTTCACTCGAGACTGCTCTGTCTGTACCTGTCACTGCTCCTGTTATGAATTATACTTCTCAACAGGCTCCTTTTCCACAGGCTCGATCTAAGCTCTCTTGCAAATTTAACAAGAAGGAAGGACACCGCATTGAGATATGCTTCAAGCTTCATCCTGAGTTACGTTCCTCATGTACTAGACGTGGTCGGCGACCCCCTCAGTCTCAACCCTCTCGTACACCAGGATTGCTGGCCAATGCTATACCTTCTACCACTTCAGACTCTACTATTCAAGCTATTGAAGGCCTTCGCCGTCAACTTGATGCTTTTCAGCATATCACATCTGCATCCGCTGCACAACTCTCTGGTAAGCACTTTGCTAGTTCTTTAGCTAACCCTTCAGTCTCTGGTATTGTATGTTGGAAAAATTGTAATGAAGAGAATAAAAGAAACTTGAATTGAATTCCTTAATCTCAGTTACAACGTGATTACAAAAGAGAAGAAAACGAATTTGGTTTTCTCCTTTGTTTAAATCTGGGTTCTTCTTGGTAGCGATGGAATGCCTCCTTCGATTGCTCGCGTTGAATTTGCTCTCCGTTGACGATCTGACCGTCTCTTATCTCGTGGGAACGATGAACTTCTGTGGGAAGTTTTTATACGTAACTCTTTAATGAGTTTAAGAACTCTGAACGAGTTAGAACTCTGTAGATAGAGTTGTTGGAACCGAAAATTCGGTTAATGATCAAGCTGATCTTCTGTTGTTGAAGAATCCCCTCAGATCTGATCTTCTGAGATTGATTCAAAAATCTTATCTTAAAAGATTTTTGTTGCTGCTACTGTTGAATCACCGAACCTGAGTGGTTGAGATCCTCCAGAATTCGCCTCCGCTGCTAACTCCTGTTTAGATTCTGAAAAATCTAATCTCCAGAATCCAACCTTGATTCGTTGGGTTCGTTGAGTTTTTATAGGGAGATAAGAGGTTGTAACTGACCTCTAAATCCGCTCCTACGTGGGCGTGATTTCCTCAGATCGTGGGAAAACAGTTCTGAAACCGTTCGACTCGTGTTTGAACAAGTCAAACGCCCAACCTGGCGTTCAGAACCCAACTTCGTGTCTTAGAAATGTGACACGAGGTTGGGTATTAGCTGAACATTGATGAACGCGAGGGTCGCTCGCATTTTGATTTGTTCCTTGCTTGGAAACGCGGGGGTCGGTGTGGGCTGAACCCCTACGAACGCGAGGGTCGCTCACGTTGATTTGTGACTTGGAAACGCAGGGGTCGCCTGCACTTCCAGAATTGCAACGCGGGGATGACTTCCGCGTCTTAGAAGAAGCTTGTTGACTTGTAACCTCTTCTGTAAAGTGTTGCAAGGACCGTCGTTCAGTAATCCTCGCTTTAGCTGTTGTGGAGTGTGAAAGTCGTCAAATTGTAACCTTCACTGTAGATTGTGAAGACTGCTGAATAGAGTTTCCATCAATTGTCGAAAGTGTCGTCGAATTGTAACTCTTCTCGATCTATGTGAAAAATCCTCCATTTGCAGTTTCTTCGCTTATCGACCCGAAAGCTATTTGATTGTAGCTTTCGTTGTGAGAGCTAGACGGGAATCAACATCCATAGTGTCTTTTAGACGAATATTTGCCCACAGCTCTCTACCAAGCAACTCACCAACTAAGTCCAACCTTTTATTTCTAAAATCATTACACTGCTCATCAGCATTTCTATTAGTCATGCTGTTGTCGCAGCCATCAAGATCAATCATCTCAGAAATGAGGTCGTGTTTGCGGTGATCGTGGAAGTCGTTTGATTGTGACTTCTGTTATCGGGGCTTGTTTTAATCAGCTATCCGTTGTGATTTTTAGACAGCCTACAGAACCCCCTCCAAAGTTTTCGGAAGTTCGCGGTTGACTAGGACGAATTTTCGGAATACTTTGGATACCAAAATCTAGTGAATTGATTGCTCACTCCGTCTGATCGAACCAGATGATTTCGATGTTGTTGACTGTAATCTGTTTATGTTTCTCGATAGACTCCCCTGCGGAGTCACCAATTTCTTCTCGGCTTTGGTCGCCTTGATGATTGCTACTAGCTCTTATTTATCTGGGGCCGTGTCATAGCCTTGGTAGTCAGAGAGCTGCCATTATAATAATCCAATGCATAAACAGTGTATGCATTTGAGAATTGGAACGCGTGGGTGAGCCCAGCGTTTTGGAATTTCAACCGACCCGAACGCGAAGGTCGGTTTGGGCGGGATTCTAACCTCGAATCCCGTTCATTATGATTTGACAGGCTGTCACAGCCGTCTATAAATAGACCGCTAAGGGTCAAATCAGAGTCATTCGACTCTTCTTGAAATTCTAACGAAAGAGAAGAACTTCGTTCGATCTCCGGCGAAAATTTTTCATCCCCTTCTTCTCCGACTCAGATCCATGGCACCCAAGCAGGACGCTCCTCGTTCTTCTCGATCTGATACCGCTGCGGCTCGAGAATCGGCACCATCAGCGCCGGCCGGCGGCGCTGCCGCTCAGGAGAACGTGCCGCCTCAACTTCCCTTGATCAGTGGTAAGTATGGCCTTCGTGGTCGTTGAACTTGCTTCGGCAAGTTTTGATCTTTAGATCTAACGAGGAAACTCGTTTCAAATAACGCGGGGCTCGACTCCGTCGTTTGATATTTTTGACGAGGGGTTCGACCTCCGCGTCACAGATTCTTGACGCGAGGGTCAACCTACGCGTCTAAACTTCGTTGACGCGAGGTTCGACCTTCGCGTCTGAGTTTGTCTGACGCGAGGTTCGACCTTCGCGTCTGAGTTTTGCTGACGCAGGTGTCGACCTTCGCGTCTAAGTTTTGCTTTTGACTTAACTGATTTTTTCTTCGTTTTACAGTGCGTCATACCAGCGAACCTCTTCTTTTTCGCCACCATTTTGGACATGTAGGTGGCGTGGACATGAACATGACATTCAACTCGCGCCTAGAACTCCCAGTCTTCAAAATTAAGGATAAGAGTCGCGCAGAATTAGTCACAAAAGCTTCTCCCGAAACTCTTAGGATATTGGCTACGGACGCTAAGTTTGAGCACACGAACCGTAAGCCAATAGTCAAACCTGGGTACCTCTTCGGGGACTTCGTTGACTTTGATGCCGACACCGTTTATGACGGAAACTATAAGTGGCTGCGGAAAGTTGGGGATCGCAACCTTTTCCTGCCCAACATGGAGAGAATGTTCCCCATATCTTATTTCCAGTGTGCATCCGTCCCCAGGCGCATGGATTGGTCCCTAGTTAAGGATCAAGATGGGGTTGCTCTTGGAAATTTGACTTTCCACGGGGTCCGCTCGGCAGGTTATGGTCGACAAGTGACTGCTTTACGACCAGGTTTGTTTGCTAAAGAGTATCCCCTTGGCGAGGTGGCTAGTCCAGCGAAGACTTTTGTCAGGAGGTTTATAGAGAAGAAATGAGAGTTTCCCGCGCAAGGATTTAGAACTCCTGGCTGGGTTCATTCTCCAGTGACAGGGTGGTGGACCCGGATGACCAAGTTCGTTTTGGACGAACTGGATGGGCCTCTCTCCCAAGCTGGTTTGAAAGTTCCTGTGCGGGCCACTAAGTTTGGAATCGTTCAGAGCCACTTTCACTTTTTCTCCATACTGGAGAAGTATAACCCTGATACTTGCACTATTTTCACTCCTGTGGGGGAGTTAGGCTTCGCTCTTCATGAGATGCACGAAGTCTCGGGTCTTCTTCTTGGAGATTTGCCGTATGAAGAATTTGTTCCGGGATCGGCAGAACTCCAACTTTTAAAGAAGGCCAGCCCCGAGGTTTATGACACTTTATGGGAAGTCATGTGTCACTTCCACATCTGTATGCAGCTGACGGGGGCCCATGGAAGCGGCATTAAACAAGTGTCTTGGGCGGAATATTTATTCCAGAACTTGACCAGTAAGGGGGGCTTAGTGTCCCGATTATCGGCCAGTACTTTAGAGGAGGTTCAGGCTAGGATTGATGATGCTACCTCCCACTACACCAATGAGGCCAAGGAAGATGTTTTCCCGGCCCATACAGAATTTAAGAGTTTTCATTACCAAGCTCTGCTCCCTATCTCTGATACGGCGCTTTTGGCTGGGTATTTGATGCTGTGGCTCAAGCGGTGCGTCGTCCCTACCAGGCCAATCGACGCTCTTGCTGTTGAGGTGATCTACCCCGCTGTTCTTTTAGCCCACGGGAAGCCTGTGAGCCTCCTCAGTGCTATGGTGGGTTGTCTACAATTTGGATTGCGGGAGTTGACTTCGGACTTTGTTGACACTACAGAGGTGGAGTCCGAGGGTCACAAGGCTTTCAAGACTCCCAATCCTAGGGTGCCAATGCCATATACTTATTTGATGGCTTGGTATGTGCTACACTGCCCTTCGTTGATGAGTGCAGCCTCTGCCCCAGGAGATTCATTCATCCCATTCGTGCAAAGACTAGAGTCTGTGAGATGGGAAGGGGGATACATGGTTAGGATTCGCCAAATCTTGGCGCGAGACACCCACTTCCATATCTACCGCTGTTTTCCTGATTTCGAGGGCGGCATCTATGGCGCAGAATATCAGGACGTAGTCGGTCCCAATGGATTCACTCAGCTGAGCGGAGGTGTTTTCCACTGGCTTCTCTCTATCAGACCAGGCTATTTAGTCTTCCGGCAAGGCGTCAACTGTTTTGTCGAGCCCTACCAAACTTATAGGTTTGCTCGGCAATTTGGGTACGACCAAGTATACGTCGGGAACCCTCGTCCTCAACTATCGGTTGTGGGCAACTTGTATGAAGGAGCTAGGGCCTGGTATTATTCTGTGGCAGGTTGTACCAAGGCCATCTTCAGGCTTCCCCACAAGACTGCCAACTCTTACACCTCCATAAGTTTCTGTAATTGGTATTACGCCGCTTCTCAGACTCCCAATTATAACATAAATTCATCGTGCCTGAAAGACATTAGGCACATGTATTCTTTAAGGAGGGGGTCAAAGACATCTCGTTTGAGAGGGATCGATGAGTTCTTAGCCGTTGAGAACCAGTCTGCTGGACAGGAAGAGGAACAAGGAGTTGAGCCTGTTCAGACGGAAGAGCAACGAGCGGTTAATCTCCCCGTGACTAGAGCAGCTGGGAAGAGAAAACTCTCAGCGGATGAGACCGGCAAATATGACAAACAGATTCGTCGGAAGTTGCTGGTTGATCCTCCTCCCGAAGGCTAACAAAAAACCAAGTTGATGGCTGAAGCCATCCGGGCTGCTGTAGATGAAGGACAACAGGAGTTGTCTGTGGCGGGCCTACCACATAGAACTGGGCTTCGCTCTCAGGGGCCAGCCCTTTCAGGCGATGCTTCTTCTTATCATCCTCCTGAGGACGAGGAGGATGAGTTAATGGCTGCAGATGCAGAATCTGCTCCAGTGATGGACCTCCCTAAGTCTCCGGCATTAGAACCAAGGGGTCTTGAAGAGAATCCATCTCCTTCCCCTTCAGCCTTAATACTGCCAGCTGAGGGTTTAAGTCCCAGTCCTACAACGGGACGTATGACCAAACCAGCTGCTGGCTCAAGTCTTCCTGAACCTTCAGCTGCTCAAGACGATGAGGAACGAGTTGATTATGAGGGCTCCTCGATCGGTGGTGAAGCTGACGAAGAGAAAGATGATGATGATGTTAAAGTTGGCAACTTGCCGGGTGATGACGTAGAAGATGAGGAGCACGATTCAATGGAAGACATAACTCTTTTTGACGATGCTCCCAAGGCTCCGTCTGATAAGGCATCTGGTTATACACCTTTTTATCTCACCGGTAAGCTTAGCTTGTTTCGACTTATCCCGCACGCTTTTTCCGCGTTCCGACCGTTTTTTTTTTCGTGCAGGTTCGCCAACCCCCGGGGCTACTTCAGCTGCTCCTTTAGAGCAAGAACCTGCACCAGCGTCGGCCCCTCTATAAGAGCAACATACACTTGGCTCACCCACAACAACTGCTCCGCCTGCAGCGTTACCTGAAACTACTGCTGCAACTTCTCTTCCGGAATAGTCGGTCGTGCAGGTGTCGGCTCCTTTGCAGGAGCAAACCTTACATGACTCTTCTGCGGTAGCTACTTCACCAAAAGCGGTGATGAAGATCTCACTCACCCCAACAGAGGCTGAGCCAAGCTCCTCTCAGGCGAAGGCATTGATGGCTTTGACTTCAAGTCCTTCGCAACTGAATATTTCGATTGCTTCTGCAGCTTCGGCACCTGGATCGCCTACTAGCCATCGTCTTAACGCACCAATCTCAACTGCTGAAGGGGTGTCTTCGGGTGCGACTGTCAGGCTTGCTAATGCACCTAAATTCCTTCAAATATCTTTGGTGTATCTAAACACTCTTGCGAAGACGGTGGTTGAGTCCCTGATGAATGGTCAAGGGACTTTGAATTCCTTTCGACCTCTTCTGGAAGCAGGCTTAAACGGGGTCAGGAGTGTCGGCGAAATCCAATGGTTCGAGCGCTGCTCAGAGATTATCCTCCGTTTGGAGGAGAAATTACAACGCTTCGAGACCATGGGTCATAGTGACCTCCAGCCATAAATTGTGTCAACTCTGGCTAATCTTCAAGTTGCCGAAGTGATACAACGGGAGTCACTGGAGCGGGACTTAGCTGAAAAAGAGCGCCAGGTTGCGGAGCTTCGTGAGCGTAACATTCAGAAGCGAGAAGAACTAGAACGCTCGACTACTTCTCTGAATTCGCTCCGTGATAGACTTGTTGAAGCCGAGGCTGAAGTCTTACGCTTAAAGGCTGAAGTTTCTCGCGAAGAAAATGTTGTCAATATCCTCAGTACCCAGGATGCAAACGGTGCTTTGGAATATCATTCGCAGGCTCAAGCCCTAGAACAGGCCAGGAACAAGGTGACGACCATCATCGTACCAAGTGCGGATGAACTCCGGGCCAAGGCTGAAGCTATGGTGCGAGCTACTCACGAGGAGGAATTAGCTGAACTCAAGACTCAACTCCTCTCTTTTGACTTGATGCATGAGTGAATTTAGTCCTTTTTTTTTATGTTCTTTTGATAAGAACAAGTTTTGTCTTGTATCACTTTCTTTTGGCTTTTGAATAAAAAGTGATATTGATCCTCTAGTGTTCTTTGCATTTATTATGTTTTGATTTTAGACAACAAATTACAAAGAATACTCAGAAATTTTCTATCGTAAGATAACTCTAAAAAATTTTCAACTGTTAGGGATAAATACTCGATTATTCTTCCAGAATCGAGTTGCAAAACAGAATCCTTCCTGTGTTATTTTGGTGTTAAACACTGAAAAAAGTCCCTAAGTGTCAGAAATATAGTTCTAACTTGGTAAGGGGAATATTGCGATCAGGGCAATTTTGAGGACTTATCGTTCTATTGATGAGAATCGATAAGTTGGAAGTGTTGCGATCGGAGCAACTTTGAGGACTTATCGTTCTATTGATAAGAATCGATAAGTTGATTTTTGTTAGAGGTGTAATTTTAACGTGACGAGAGAAATTGCGATGGGGGCAATTTTGAGGACTTATCGCTCTATTGGGGAGAGTCGATAAGTTGATTTTTGTCAGAGGTGTGATATTAACGTGACGAGAGAAATTGCGATCGGGGCAATTTTAAGGACTTATCGCTCTATTGGGAAGAGTCGATAAGTTGATTTTTGTCAGAGGTGTAATTTTAACGTGACGTCTGTGGGGATAAAATTCTTTTATATCTTGCTGGGGAAAGTCACTAAGTATTCTTATCATCGGAGTGATGAATTATGATATTTAGGAATTGAACAAGATTTTGGATAGTTTTATTACGGAGTTGATAAACTGGTTATTTATTGCCCTGTTGGAGAGAGCTAATAAATTGACAATAATCTGAGTGATTTTGAGGACTTATCGTTCTATTGGTAATAATAATAACTAAATTCAATCTCTGTTAGGATGATGACCATCTGAGGTGTAATATTAACCTGATGGGTTGAGGAGATACAGAGTTTTGAACGCACACTGCTGAAAGAATCCACGAACTTTGAGAATAAGTATCAAGAATGGGTTCTCTATTTGGAAGAGTTATGACGCTGAGGTGACCCCTGCGTTTGAGGTATGAAACGCTGGTCTGAGCCCAGCGTTTGAACGCGGGTGTGAACCTCGCGTTGAGATTAAAGTCTTAACTGACTTTAAAAGATTTACGTTTTTAAAACGGTTGGGATTCTTTTTAGACTCCCTAACCATCTCAACAACTTAACAGCTGTTATAAATAGACCTGAGTGGTCACATCAAGAGTCATTCGACTCTTTCTACTTTCGGCCATTTCCAAGAACGAGAAATCTCGTTTGACTTCGGCGAGATTGTAGGCTGTCTAAAAATCACAATAGATAGCTTATCCCCCATCAAATACCGATGATGGAAGTTACAATCTGACGACTTCCAGAAGGCTACAATTTGAAGACTTTCACATAGATCGCTGAAGGTTACAATCTGACGACCTTCACGACAACTGATGAAAGCTCTAATCAACGGCCTTCACAATCAACATCGGGAGTTACAATCTGACGATTCTCATATTCTCAAGGAGCCAAGACGAAGATTACAAGATAATGATCTTTGCAACGCTATGACAGAAAGAGATTACTTGGTAATAATCTCTTCAAGGCAAGACGCGGAGATCCTCCCCGTGTGTCAACAGTAAAACGCTAGGGTCAAAACCCGCGTTACAACATCAAAACGCTAGGGTCGAATCCCGCATTACAACATCAAAACGCTAGGGTCGAATCCCGCGTTACAACATCAAAACGCTAGGGTCGAATCCCGCGTTATAACATCAAAACGCTAGGGTCGAAACCCGCGTTACAACAAATCAAACGCGAGCGACCCTCGCGTTCATTGGTGTTCAGCCAACACCCAACCTCGCGTCTCGATTCTAAGACGTGAGGTTAGGGTCCTGAACGCCAAGGTGGGCGTTTGACTCGTTCAAGCACGAGTTGAACGGTTGCAGGAACCGTTTTCCCCACGATCTGAGGGATTTCCGCCCCACTTGGGAGCGGATTAAGGGGTCAGTTACACCCTACTTAGGAGAGATTTAAGGGGCGGTTATACCCCCTAATCCCCTATAAATAGGGGTAAACTCAACTGAGTTTAGGCCCTTCTTTTTGGCTGGCTTTTGGAAACGAAGACTTGGCAGCAAAGGGGGGGATCCTTAGAGCATTTCTAGAGCTTGGGAGATCTGCAACAGGAGCTTCTTCATCCTTGGCTTACAACCGATTTTCGGTTCAAAACAACTCTTTTACAGAGTTCTTCAAAACTCATTCAGAGTTATCAACTCGTCCAGAGTTTTAAACTTGCCACGCAAGTTCTCCACAACGTCAAATCGTGAGGAGAAGACATCGTTCCAGTGAATCAAAACGTCGGATCGTCAACGGAGAGCAAACTCGACGCGAGCATTCGAGGGAGGCATTCCATCGCCACCGTGAAGAACCCAGTTTTAAACAAAGGAGAAAACCAAATTCGTTTTCTTCTCTTTTGTAATCAAGTTGTAATCGGAATTAAAGGAATTCAATTCAATTTTCTTTTATTCTCTTCTTTGTAATTTTTCCAACAAACAAAAGATGGCGACTCCGCTGGGGACTAGCTTTTCTGATGAAGAAGTGGTGGTGCAATCCGACGTCCATCTCACTGGAACAATCGTCGAAACTCTCGTGGTAGAGTTTGATCAAGCCAAGTTTGAGGAGGCTATCTCCTCTGGATCCCTTAGCCCCAAGGCTATGCGCAAGATCCACAAAGTCTCCAAGGAGAATAAATCTCTAACTGTTGCTGGAGTGCCGAATAAAGTCCTCTCCTTTGGCCGAAATTCATCAAACAGCCCCTCCTCTGAAGGACTGGGCTCTGCCTCTGTCGAACTCGCCCAGCGAGTTAAAAGTCCCACATCCGCGTCAACACGATGTGTTTCAGGCCATAAATGGTTTAGAGAGGAGACGAGCTCCATAAACGCCGATGATGCCTCTGCAAAAGCCTTAAAACAGGCCAAGAAGAACGCTGCTCGGCGAAGAAGAAGGTCTCAGTGACGAGCACAACTCCGAGATAGTCGATCTTCCAACCAACGCGAGCGTCGCGTTCGTGAGCCTAAACGCGACCCTGAGCCCAAACATGAGCTTCGCGAGAACCAGACGGAACGTGGCCCTCAATGGCGCGTTTTACAGCCAAAACGCGGACCTCAAGCCTTCATTGAACGCGAACTTCAACTTCGCGTTTCGCAGTCAAAACACGACCCTCGCGTCGATAATGAAGAACGCGACCCTCGCGTTGCCAAACCAAAATGCGGACCTCGCGCTTCAAGTGCCAAACGCGACCTTCGCGTTTCTAGTGCCAAACGCGACCTTCGCGTCCCAAGTTCCAAATCCAATACCGCGAGACCCCCGAATAGTCTGCGTAGCGCGACTAGGTTGAGGGGCGGATATAAAAAGTTCATGGATTCAAGGCATCTCAACCAGGTCCATGTTCATCAAGAGCCAGTCCTGTCCAATCATGGACTGGGGGTTCCAATTCAAACCTCACAATCAGTGAGTAATTCTCGAGTCTTTACAACAGACTTGAGAGAATTCATATTGAGAGAAAGACCGATGCAACAAGTCATTCGTTCATTCCAATGTGAACGACTGATTCCTACGGTCCTCTCCGGATGTCAATGCTGCTCATATACGGCCAAACAATTGGTGTTCGACCAATTTATGAACGTTGCTTTGCTCAACCAACGACGACGTTCTCACAAGAAGAAGTCTCCAGAGACCGAATATCCTAGGGTCACTATCAATGTGATCGGGAGAGGGAAAGCCTCAGGCCCTAGTTCCGATGGCTCTGAGACAAGTCGTTCACCGACCGTCAGAGAAATCGCTAACGAGTTTGAAGGAATCTACCAACGCACTCGGACGCGAACAGGAGCCATTCCCTCTATTAACTATCGGAGTTTAGCCAGAGGAATCAATTCCGATGATGAACACTCAGCCATTGCAGAGTCCCAATCATCAAGCTCTTTTGCTGAACATGATAGCTCCGCTTATAAGACGGGAAACCATGAAGATCTCGCAAAGAGACTTGATGAGCAAGAGGCCATGCTCAAATCTCAGCAAGAGGCCATCAATGAACTCCTGGCCCTGTTGACTCAACTCGTCGCAGACAAGGCCAAATCTCAGAAGACAGATTCGCCACTCAGGCAAGAATCTTCCCGAAGGGGAAGAACATCTTCGTCTCAACCTCACACAAGCAAAGGGAAGGGAAACATGGTTGATGACACGGCTTCCGACCAAGAAGCCCACAACCTCGAATCTTCCTCTGATGAAGGAAGAGAGACTGAGAATGAGCAAAATCCTCAGTCGGCTAAAATCGAGGAATTGGAAGCCCGCCTCAATGTTATCGCTAACAGAAGCGAGCTCCAAGACGAGGGAGTTGTCAGACCCTATCCTGCTGAATGGGATGCAGCCCCTTATCCTCCAAAATTCGAGGTCCCGACGCTACAAACTTTTGACGGCGTGGGATCACCGAACCAACATATCTATCATTTCAAGTCACAGACTGGGAATGTGATATCAAACGATGCCATTCTGGCTCGATTATTCATTGGCACCCTCAAGGGAGTTGCCTTTGAATGGTTCAGAAAACTGCCTGCAGGATGTATCCAAAAGTGGGCAGATTTAGAGAGACTCTTCCTATCAAGATTCTTTGAAGAGGATACAGAAGTCTCCATCCATATTCTTCTCGCCACTAAGCAGAAGAAGAGGGAGTCCGTCAAAGCCTTCGTCAAGAGGTTCCGAACCATGGCTCTCCGGTGTTCGTCGGGTATGACACGGTCTACCTTAGTAGAGACCTGCCGACACAACTTGCAGACCAACATCCTAGCTCGAATAGGGGTTGCAGAATGTCGTTCCTGGAGACAACTGATCTCTCAAGGTGAACAGGCTCAAAAGATTATTGTCAGGATCAAAGCTGAAGAACAAAGTAGGCAGGATCAGCCCGAGCAATCGGACCTAGCTCAATCTTCTCCTGAGCAATCGAACCAAGTTCACTCTTCCCAGTCAGAATCGGAAGATACTACGGCCACTGAAGCTAATCCTCTTCAGTAGGATGTCAGGTCCAATAACTATCACGTTAACAACTACCTCTGATAGTCAAACTCGTTAGATAGTGGCCCATTAGGCGATGTGCCATGTCTAATCCTTTTCCCCCCTACACTTGTTCAAGACTGGGGGTTGGTTTATTTGTAGTTCATTAGACTATGAATAATAAATTTTCTGAGTTGTCACGTACAATAAAATACCTCAATAAAATACCTCTGTCAACCATAAAATCTACCAGAACTGTCATGTCCATTAACTTGTCAATCCGCTTCAATAGGATGGCAGGTCCATAAAACTATCACGTTAACATTTACCTCTGATAGTCCATCAACTTGTCAATCCGCTTTAATAGGATGGCAGGTCCACTAAAACTATCATGTTAATGATCACCTCTGATAGTCTATTTTCTCCAGATTCCCCCACTAATCCTCTTCAAGTAGGATGGTGGGTCTATCAAAACTATCACGTTAATGATTACCTCTGATAGTTCATTCCCTCCAAATTCTCGTGCCAATCCTCTTCAAGTAGGATGGCAGGTCCACAAAACTATCACGTTAACGGTTACCTCTGATAGTCCATCAACTTGCTAATCTTCTTCAATAGGATGGCAGGTCTACAAAACTATCACGTTAACAGTTACCTCTGATAGTCCATCAACTTGCTAATCCTCTTTAACAGGATGGCAGGTCCATAAAACTATCACGTTAACCATTACCTCTGATAGTCAAACTCATCAGATAATAGCCTACCTGGTGATGTGCCTCTATTCCGACTTCATGGATAGTGCCTCACTAGGTGATGTGCCTTGTCTACCTCTTTTTATTCCCCTGCCAAGCCTTAATCAAGACTGGGGGTTGGTTACTTGGAATCCATTGGATTAAGAGTAACGAATCTTCATACCGTCGAGTTAACATTACACTTCTGACGATCATCACCCCCACAGAGTATGAATGCAGCTTGCATCACTCCTAATTTGTCACGTTAACAATACACCTCTGACAATCAACTTATCAATCCTTGTCAATAGGATGATAGGTCCTCAAAATTGCTCAAATCGCAATCTTCCCCAGCAAGACACTAAGTCTTCAAAATCTTATTCAAATCACGAGCATCAAAACTCATCGCTTCTGATGATAAACTCACCTAGCAAGTCTCCCCAGCAAGACGTTAATTCCCAAAACCTTGTGCAAGTCACAAGTACACAAATCCTGTCACGTTAACACTAAACCTCTGACAAATCCACTTATCAATCCTCGTCAATAGGATGATAAGTCCACCAAGTTGCTCTGATCGCAACATTCTCTTGTCACGTTAACATCATACCTCTAACAATCCACTTATCAATCCTCTTCAATAGGATGATAAGTCACCAAGTTGCTCCGATCGCAACATTCTCTTATCACGTTAACATCATACATCTGACAATCCACTTATCAATCCTCTTCAATACGATGATAAGTCACCAAGTTGCTCCGATCGCAACATTCTCTTGTCACGTTAACATCATACCTCTGACAATCCACTTATCAATCCTCTTCAATAGGATGATAAGTCCCCAAAGTTGCTCCAATCGCAACACATTCCTGTCAAGTTAATATCACACCTCTGACAAAATCCACTTATCAATCCTCGTCAATAGGATGATAAGTCCACAAAGTTGCTCTGATCGCAACAAATTTCCGACCAAATCAACTTATCGACTCTCTTTAATAGAGTGATAGGTCCATAAAATACTGTTAGGTTAACATCACACCTCTAACAGTCAACCCCCCCCCCAACGAACTTGTTAATCCTTCTTCAACAAGAATAGCAAGTTTTCATTATAAAATCCCCAATGGATTAAATATTTTCTGGAATTATCCCAGTGATAATAAAGAAAATTTCGGAATTTCACTCTAAGTGAAAATTCACGTCAAGTTAATACTACACCTCTGGCACTTCTAATTTTCTTTCAGTATTTCGAATAACACAGGAAGAAACAGTGACAAAGTCTACGTATTCAATATCATAGCCAGTGATTATCATTAAATTAATAATCTCTGAATCCATACCTTGCATGTATGGGGAATTTTATCCCGAATCCTAAGAAGGGATAAGTCAACGCCTAATACGCGTTGCCGGTGAGTCTTTGACCGTAAAAAAGACAAAAATCCACGTATTCAACATCGTGGCAGGTTGTTATTAATAACGCCGAAATCCATGCCTCATACGCATGGGGGACTTTATCTCGATCCCTAATTAGAGATAAATCGGTATCTAACACATGCTGTCGGGTAGCCTATTCCCGCAATAATAGCAAAGCCTACGTATTCAACATCGTAGCACCAAAAATCCATGCCTCACACGCATGGGGAATTTTATCCCGAATCCTAAGTAGGGATAAGTCAACGCCTAACACGCGTTGCCGGGTAGCCTATTCCCATAATAATGGTGAAGTCTACGTATTCAACATCGTAACGGGTTGTTATTAATAACACCAGAATCCATGCCTTACACGCATAGGGGACTTTATCTCGATCCCTAATTAGAGATAAGTCTACGCCTAACACGCGTTGCCGGTTAGTCTTTTGCCGCGAAAAAGACACCAAAATCCGTGTCTTACACGCATGGGGAACTTTATCCCAAATCCTAAGTAGGGATAAGTCTACGCCTAACACGCGTCGCCGGTTAGTCTTTTTCCGTAAAAATGACAAAGTCTATGTATTCAAAATCATAGCATCAAGTCTAAGAGAGTTTATTCTCTTAGCACAACGTTACATGTGGAACGGATTTAGACAATCCACATGCTAGCCCGACTCAAACGGTAGTCGGTAAAGGCTTATCAAATCCGTTGATGGCTGAGGGTTTGCCAAAAATCCTATGCATGTTTACAGGTTCATCAACTTAATGGACATGAGCCGAGACTTGAAACAGATGAGCTGAAGACAAGTTTCAAAGACTTAGTCAAAAATGCATGAAAGTCACCTCCGCGTCTCACATCGAAACGCCGATGTCAAATCCGCGTCGCAAAAACCATAACGCCAAGGTCACAGCCGCGTTTCAAGTCAAAACGCCGAGGTCAGACCCGCGTTACAAAAATCACGACGCCGAGGTCACCTCTGGGTTCCAAATTTCAAACGCCGAGGTCAGACCCGCGACGCAAAAACCGAACGCCGAGGTCACACCCGCGTCTCAAGTTCAAAATGCAGGGTCCACCCCCACATTCCAGAAGCAGGATAATGGCGCATACCTTCACACAGGTTCTATGTGACAAATCCCTTCAACCAAGATGCCTTCAAAGCGAGTGCAGAGAGCAACTCCTTTGCGACAAGGAATCAACAACTCCAAGATCAGAGTTAAGATCCAAAGTATTCCGAAAATTCGTCCCAGTCAACCGCGAACTTTCGAAAACTTTGGAGGGGGTTCTGTAGGCTGTCTAAAAATCACAATAGATAGCTTATCCCCCATCAAATACCGATGATGGAAGTTACAATCTGACGACTTCCAGAAGGCTACAATTTGAAGACTTTCACATAGATCGCTGAAGGTTACAATCTGACGACCTTCACGACAACTGATGAAAGCTCTAATCAACGGCCTTCACAATCAACATCGGGAGTTACAATCTGACGACTCTCATATTCTCAAGGAGCCAAGACGAAGATTACAAGATAATGATCTTTACAACGCTATGACAGAAAGAGATTACTTGGTAATAATCTCTTCAAGGCAAGACGCGGAGATCCTCCCCGTGTGTCAACAGTAAAACGCTAGGGTCGAAACCCGCGTTACAACATCAAAACGCTAGGGTCGAATCCCGCATTACAACATCAAAACGCTAGGGTCGAATCCCGCGTTACAACATCAAAACGCTAGGGTCGAATCCCGCGTTATAACATCAAAACGCTAGGGTCGAAACCCGCGTTACAACAAATCAAACGCGAGCGACCCTCGCGTTCATTGGTGTTCAGCCAACACCCAACCTCGCGTCTCGATTCTAAGACGTGAGGTTAGGGTCCTGAACGCCAAGGTGGGCGTTTGACTCGTTCAAGCACGAGTTGAACGGTTGCAGGAACCGTTTTCCCCACGATCTGAGGGATTTCCGCCCCACTTGGGAGCGGATTAAGGGGTCAGTTACACCCTACTTAGGAGAGATTTAAGGGGCGGTTACACCCCCCTAATCCCCTATAAATAGGGGTAAACTCAACTGAGTTCAGGCCCTTCTTTTTGGCTGGCTTTTGGAAACGAAGACTTGGCAGCAAAGGGGGGGATCCTTAGAGCATTTCTAGAGCTTGGGAGATCTGCAACAGGAGCTTCTTCATCCTTGGCTTACAACCGATTTTCGGTTCAAAACAACTCTTTTACAGAGTTCTTCAAAACTCATTCAGAGTTATCAACTCGTCCAGAGTTTTAAACTTGCCACGCAAGTTCTCCACAACGTCAAATTGTGAGGAGAAGACATCGTTCCAGTGAATCAAAACGTCGGATCGTCAACGGAGAGCAAACTCGACGCGAGCATTCGAGGGAGGCATTCCATCGCCACCGTGAAGAACCCAGTTTTAAACAAAGGAGAAAACCAAATTCGTTTTCTTCTCTTTTGTAATCAAGTTGTAATCGGAATTAAAGGAATTCAATTCAATTTTCTTTTATTCTCTTCTTTGCAATTTTTCCAACAAACAGAGATCTCCGACGAACTTCGTCTTCTTCGTTCGAAAACGCCTCCTCCGATCCACTGTGCTGATGGCGCCACGGAGGATGGGCTCGAGCTCCAAGAAAGTCGCCGGAGCGACTTCCGAAACAGCGTCGATTGAGGACGCTGGCGGTGTTCCTGTTCCTACGGGGATGTCGTCGTCGTCTCCGCCGCCACAAGGACCTCCCTGTCGTGGTAAGTGTTGACCGAAAGAACTTGCTTTGGCAAGTTTTCTGAAAACCCTAGATGGGTTCTTGATAACAAGGAAGATGACTCGTTTTGACTAGATGAAAACGCGGGGTTGGGATACCCTTTGGGTCCGACCCTCACGTTCTAATTTTTTAAACACGAGGTTCGACCTTCGCGTCTGAGCTTTCTGACGCGATGCTCGACCCTCGCGTCGGCGATTTTGACATGAGACTTAAACCCTTTGTGTTTTGGGTTCTATCTTTATGTCGACGGCTCGCTTATAGCTGCTAACATCTGCTTTTTGATTATGCAGTGCTTCTACCAAACGTGCCGCTTTCACAAGAGCATCATTTTGGGTATATTGGCGGACCTGATGCGAATGAAACTTTCAGTCTTCACAACATAATTCCGCTTTGTACTTTTGCTGACTCGGAGAGAACGGACATGATTAGGTCTCCTCGATGTTCTACTCTTAGAATTTTGATCACCGACTTAGACATGGAGACCCCTGCTGGTCATGCTCAGTTTCCCAAACCGGCGTTCATATTCGGAGATCGAATAGCCATCGATAATCACCTCATATATGCAGAAGATTCGAAGCTGTTGCGAAAAGTTGGCAATCGCTATTTCTTTCTTCCGAACATGAAGAGGATGTACCCCCTCTCCTACTTCTTAAATGCAAGCCGCCGTCAGAATCTGACTTTCGACATAGTCAAAGAGAAGAAAAATGTGTCGTTTGGTTTTGGTCGACGGGCTCGTACACAAATCGGAGGGCAGCTCAAGGGGTTGAGACCTGGTTTATTCGAGAAGAAGGACCAGGTTCCGGAAATGCCACGCCCAGCGAACATCTTTATTCGCCAGTTCCTTACAACTCAGGGTGAATTTTCTACCCAATTGTTCAGATCCCCTGGATGGGTTTGTTCTGGAGAAGAAGGTTGGTGGACCCGCATGATTGACTTCGTTCTTGATGAACTTAAGGAATCACTCGCTCAATCGGGTCTTACAATTCCCGTGTTAGCTACTCGACGGGGAGTTGTACAGAGTTTCCATAATTTCTTCGCTATGTTGGAGAAATATAACCCGGACAGCTGCACATTTTTCACACCTGCAGGAGAGTTAGGTTTTGCTCTCTATGAGATGCAAGCAATGTCGGGATTGCCACTTGGGAAAACACCTTATGAAGAGTTCATCCCCACTACCGAAGAGCTTTCTCAGTTGAGGTTGGCGCACCCAGAAATTTATGCTACTTTCTGGGAGTTGATGTGCCACTTCCACATATGTGCTCAAGTCTGTGGGATGCGTGGGGGAGGCATCATGCATACCACGTGGGCAGAATATCTCTTTCAGAACTTAAACCGGAAAGAGGCAGCCATCTCTCGTGTGGCAGCCATCTCTCCTAAGATGGCCAAAGCTCGGATTAAGGCTTCTAATGCCACCTACACAACAGAGCATATGGAAGATAATTTCGAGGCTGGTATCGAGTTCGAAAGTTTCCACCATCAGGCCACAGTCCCTATTTCTGATGTGGCTCATCTCGCGGGCTTCTTCATGATTTGGCTGAAGCGGTGCGTGGTACCGACAAGACCAGCTGAGGCTATATTAGCTGAGGTTGTGTACCCAGCTACTCTATTAGCACATGGAAGACCTGTGAGTCTCCTAACCGCTATGGTTGGTTGTATGCAAAATGGTCTGAGGACATTGACCTCAGAACTTCTCAGTGCCTCAAAAATTACAGCTACCAAGAAGAAAGCTAGGAGAGCTCCCCCACCCCGCGTACCAATGCCGTATACATATTTGGTGGCCTGGTTTGTACTGCACTGCCCCTCACTGATGACAGGAGTATACGAGGGCGATGATGCTTATATTCCCTTCGTACAGAGATTGGAGTCGGCCACGTGGACGTATTCTTACATAGTCAGGGCTCGACAACTCTTATCTCGGGAAGATAGTTATCGGATTTTCTGTTGCGCTCCTGACTTTGATGGAGCTGATGTAGAAAATGCTCTTTTCATAGACTTGCTTTTTGAAGGCTCGCCTTTTTTGGAAGAGGGCACATTCAACTGGCTTCTTATGATCAGGTTAGGCTACCTGGTCTACCGCTTGCGGGAGAAGTGCTTCATTGAGCCTTATATGCCTTCTCGATTCGCTAGGCAATTCGGATACGACCAGCTTTACGTTGGCAGTCCCAACCCGGCATTGGCTCATATTGGGAATTTATATGAAGGAGCTCGTGCATGGTACTTCTTTTCCGCCGGGGGAACCTATGCGCAATTCACTTTACCCAATTCGACGCCTGGCTGCTCCACTGTTGCCGATTTCCGCAGCTGGTATGAAGAAGTTTCCCAAGTCACGGGGTATGACATTTACACCTCCTGCATAAGTGAGATTCGGGAATTGTATCGTTCGAGGAGTCGTTCTTCCAGCACTCGTTTGCCAGGGGTAGAAGAATACCTATCCTGCGAACAAGAAGCATCTGGGGCTGTCGAAGCTCCTAGGAATTTATCCGCCATCGAGCCTCCCAAGGAAGAAACTCCTATGGAGATCGAAGAGGAAACACCGATCGCTGACTCCCCCGAAGAAAAGCCAATTCCAGAATCGCCTGCTCCTGAACCTCGTCTTCTGAAATCGGGTAAGAAGGCCCTTTCTGCTGCTGAACAAGGCGAGTATGACAGGAGGGTGCGTAAACGACTACCTGTCGTAGCCAAAAATTCAAAGAAGGCCAAATTGATGGGTGACGCGATAAAATCAGCGCATGCTGCATCTCCTGAAAACAGAGAGGATATTACGCTTCCAGCCGCTCCTCCAAGTCTATAAACGACAAGCGGTGGGCAGGAAGAGGATATCTTAGGCTCCATGTCAGAGATGATCGAGAAATTCTTATCTGAAGCC